>QFEI01003470.1:0-15361 GCA_003316145.1 Neoboletus magnificus | reverse complement strand
CTCATGTAGAACATGATGTTGGGTCACTTATCCTTATACAGATGTATCTTAGATTAGATACAAACATGTACATACATAGCTTGAGGCTATATAAAGCCAGGAGCCTAGCACTGGAGTCTCCAGTCTAGTTTTCTTAGAGGTTTCCCCTAAGGCCATAGAGTGGACCCTTGTGTGGTTGCCTCTAGCATGGGATCATCTTGAGCCATGATGACTCATCCTTATCCCCTTGAGTTTGATACCTGCCCACCTCTAGTCTTAGTTCTTGGTCTGAAGAACCTACTATCTCCCTGCACTACCTCCTGGTATTGCTTTAGGATTGTTTCACATTATGTTTTGTCCTTCCTTGCTTTCAACTGTATCTTTCCATCCTGTTGTGTCTGCTTCACTTAGTTTGGTACTTTTTGTGCTACCTTTTATACATACCTTTCCCTGGCAGTTGGCCAGATGTTTTATCCTATGAGCCCATTCTTTCACTACACTGTCAGTGAAGGTCCTGACTAATTGTGTATGTTCATCAACAAAGCTACTCCTGTATGCCATGTTCTCCAATTAAGCTCATGCAGCTGTTCCAAGCAAGATGTTCCTTGCCTTTGTTGTATTTATGCATACACTAGTGTTACAAACTTGAATAACCCTAACTTGTGGCAACTCAAATCCCATCACACATTCATATCGCATCAATTGTTTCAGAAGGCACCTCTTGAAATCCAGTATCCCACCCATGCATCTGCCTCGGCCTCCCCAATCGCCTGCATATTTGCCATCATTTGACTGAACTGCTGCATTTGGGTCATACTAAAGTTTGTCATTCCTGCTGCGTCTGTTATACAAGCCCCAAAGTTCTGAATGGCCTAATCTCCATGCGCCAGCATGCAAAAGAACTTGAGCAGCTTAATGGCAGGCTGTATCGGACAAGGTTAGGCACATTCAGCAACAGGACATTATTTAGATCTACTCATGATCTTCACCAAGTTGTCTTCTGATGCGTTCTCTGCCTTCTTCTCCAACAATGCAAACCATCTTTTAAATGGAACAATCGGCAAAATATCGTCCCCTAGTGCCTTTCACTTGATGATTGAGCATCGCATGAATGTCATGATCTGTGCCCAAGGCCACACTGTGAGGGTTGAAAATGTTCAGTGCTGGTGGTGGTGATTCTTTCCCAAATGCCACCTCTAGGATGGCAGAGGCTACTTCTTCCTCACACAGCCACAACATGACCTAATTCATCATCAGCAACCATATTCATCAACATGCAGAATATTTCATGTTACTCACACCAGCAGTCTCTGGGAGTATACTGAGGGTAATGCCACATTTGACAATGATTAGGAACCAATCTGTTGTGGCCCAAGAAGTCCACCAGCGATTTGGCCAATATGAAGAGAAGTAACATGTAAGCCACTCTTCACGATAATCTATTGATCCATATCATTACTGATTATCTGACTAGGATTGGTTATCACATGATGGCTCACTCATTCAGCAGCATATTTTCCCTCCCCATAACCTGCTCTGACAGTGACAGAAGGATCAAGTTGGACCTCCTCTGGAAAAGGACCTTTCGAGTTATCCCAACCTTGGATAGACCCAATTGAAGATATGAATATGAAGCGAAGGTTCTGCTTCTGAGGTGAACTCAGGCCAAGGTCAAACAAATTCTGTGATATCCAGATGTTGCCCTCAAAGGAGGATATCGCAAAGTTAAAATTGAGGTACCATGCATTGTGTATAATCAAGGTGACAGAAGTTTGAATTTGTAAAGGATATGTCAGCCAGTGTATCTTTAACATGATCAAAGATCAACCCCACCTCTTCATACTGAGCTGGGGACAGACCACACTTCTCCAGAGACACATCGGCTTCCATGTAGATAAGCTTATTTGAGTTCAATAGTTTGACTGAAAGTCTCCTGTCTATGAAAGCAGACTTTTGTTGTTCCTTAATCAATTTTGTCAAAGAGGAACAATTGAACGCGAAGACATGCTGAATTACAGGACTTTGGAGGAGCTTGGAAAGTAAGAAAGACCCAAGACTGCCCATAGTTCCTATGAGTAGCACAACAGCAGCCTTGATCAATTGGCTGCTTGATAGCACACCATCCACAGGTCCATCTAGCCCTATGGAGCATTTCTCAATCATAGCATTGATGGCTTGCTTATGTTGCTCTATGAAGCTGGCTCCCTATCCAGCACTGTTATTATGGACAAGAGCAGTGATACACGAACTGAGCAGTTAAATGGTCAGATTTTTGAAAGTGATATTTGAAAGGATACTAGCAGCAATCTTCTTGATCTTTTGGTTTGACAATTTTCACAAAGCACCCAATATCCAGTTTCGAAGATATGTGATGCTCAAACTATAGAGAGAAGGGTGAGCCACATCCTCAACTGTGTCATTTCTTATGGGACCACACACCTATCAAAGCCTTGAGCAAAGAGGTCAGCATGGGGATCAACATGACCACTGGAGCTGATAGAATGAGCATGTTCCAGCAACCATTCTTCAATTGCTTTGCTAGTCCATGCTGATAGACCAGCCAGTTGCCTTGAGCCTCTAAGCTTGTGTTGACAGTATCATACCTTCAGGTGTTTTAAGATCCATGTCCACATACATGTGATGCAATTGCTTACAATGTGTTGATCTCTGCATCAGAAGCATTGAGAGTTGCTTTGCATTGAACAATACCCTTTGGAGCATGTAACATAGGCTTATCAACACTCATAATCAGAATTATCTTCTTGAAAATATGACTAAATCATCACAGAAATAGTAAAACATGAATATACCAGTATATATGTATACTTTCTCATATGAGACCTGTAGTCTGAATGTTTTATAGGCCCCCCAAGGTCATGGATATATGGCCATAGTTTGGAACTCAAATGGTCGAATTGAACCATATTATCTCTAGAGTGTTCTATCAGACATCCACTTTATTAGTATAATCTCTCCCACACACACAGGACCATATATAGCGATATATGACAAACCATTGCAGTCTACTTTGATATAGGTGTGGGCAAGAGATATACATATTGCAATCTGTGGCATTACAGGTATGGATGAAAGAAAAATGCTTGAAATCAAGTCCTGTAATGGATACACTGAGCATGCACCAAGGAAATAAAGACTTTGGTATGTACCTGAGATGGCCTACTTGCCAATATTCTGGCATTTTAATTTCCAAGTACAATCTCCATCAGCAGCAGTCTTGTCATTGTCAAGTTTATTTGTAGTATGCTTCTTACCCTTACCCTTTGTACTCTTCCCTTCTCAGGCCTTCTTTTTCAGGAGTGAAGTGAGTTTGTCAACTTTGACCTCACTAGTAATTGGAGTAGTAGAATCCTTGTCACCAGCATGTTTCTTCTTCCCCTTCGCACCTTTCCTCTTCTTCACTGGAACTCAGAGTGGAGGGGCTTCATCATCATCATCTTCTTCTTCTTCTTCATCTACAATGACTGCTGGACTATGAAAACATGTGGCAAAACAACAGGAAATGACTGGGAACAGAATGCCAGACTGAGGGGCCAGGTGGTGGAGAATTACCAGTAATGGGGTACTAGAAGATTGCACCCAACAATGCACAGCAGAATTCCAATGAGACAATGTACATGGGGGTGTGGCATGATGGTACAATGGAGTAGCAAGAGGTGGTGAGAAGAGAGACTGGGGCAGTGTTGTATTGTCCTGGGATAATGGGGCAGGAACATGCAACAAGTGGGAATGGTTGCTGTTGTCCATGTTGGATGAAGGTGGGGGAGATGGGACCTGTCCCTTGGAGGGTTCAACATGTGTCTGAGTACCAGTTGAGCCAGCTGAAGTATTAGCAGCCTTTGACTTTGCTGCCATATGAGCCACCATCTGTGTGTGCATTAGTTCTGTCATATCCATTTCTGTGGCCTCAGATAATGAGGATCCAGCGCTGCCTTCTGTCTTTATTTTCTTTGTGAATCCATGACCCTTCTTGTTCACAAATAACTGCCAATGCAACAAAACAATCTGACTAAAGAACTGGAAATAAGTGGAATACTCTCATGTTCCACCACTTCAAGAGATCATTCTTCCATTTGGTATCAACTGCATTGCGGATGAATGAGACCACAAAACAGTGTAGCTCATGGTAGCTGAATTTGCCTTCCTTCTTGTTCCAGGATACCATTGATGAGATCTCAAAATGCATTTGGAAAAAAAAGGTGATAAGATCACTAAAACACAACTGAAATAATTACTTACTTGAATGTAAACATAGGCAATGTGTTCTGGTTCCATGGTGGTCATATAGTAAAAGACTGTGTTGCATGACTTTGAATCCTTCCTTGAAGCAGTATTCAAAGCAGACATTGGCCCAATGAATATGTGCCATGCAATCTACCCAGGTCGTTCAATTCATGTCGCCAATGGAATCACAGAATGTACCCAGATAAGCATATAGCCATGGAACAGCCCATTACACATATCCTTGGAATTGTAATCATCTCCAGGATACTTGTTGCCACTCCAGCATGCGACAGGAAAACTCTTTGCCTTCAAGGATATCTTCCCATATTCGAGTAGTTTTCATGTTCTATTATGGCTGGTGTGGTGTATTAGTAAGGAAACACCATAAACATCTCGCTTACTCCTTAGGGTTCTGCATCAATTGTTTGAGTTTGTCTGCAGGCCATATAAATCGTGTGAGAACAGGGTATTTTAAACCCATTGCTTCCTGGCCAGTTACGTTGACGATTGGCAGATCAAGGGCTGCATTGTAAGAATCTGGTGCCGCATATTGCCCAATGTAGCTCCTGAGCTTGGTAGCATTGATTGATCTTGTCTCAAGAATGGTCTTGTTCATCTATTGGCCACATTAGCACTTGCACATGTGCATATATGCATGGTTACCATAAAGAAATGAACCTTTTGTGTGATGATGGCTAACTCTGTGGCATGTTTGGCATCATTGATGAGTGGTGAGAGGCCTGGTGCAACTTCCAGGATTGTATGATAAGTGTGGAGGAAGTGCTGGTGTGTTTTATAGTCGCTATGATGATGTTTAGTTTTGTAGCCACCACACAGGAGGATTTACTATTTGTTCAGCCATTCAGCATGAAGCTTCTTGACACTTTCATCTTCATTAATTCCACTGGCCTTGCTAGTCTCATCCTGTTCTATATTACAGTTCAGTTACTGTCACAGGTCTTTACAAGACTTAGTCATTTTCTTTTTCCTCTTATCTTATCTGGTCAAGTGACTGACCATCTAATCTAATCTTCCATCTTCTATAGTCAAGGCTTATATCCTTTGACTCTAAATATTAAGGCAATGCTGTTAGAGGCTGATGTACACTTGTGCCTTAATATTTCCTTATATAGATATGTTGTTCCCATGATTATTTCCATGCTGTGCACAACTTCTTTTTCATTTCCATGCTGTGCAAGGCTATGGCTCATAGCCCTTGTAATTTCCGTTTCTTCATTTCCATTTCACACAGCCTCAAAGACTATATTTAATCACTGTCTAGAAGACTCTCACAAAGGTAACCCCTGACCGTTAGAGCACAGGGTATGACTACATACAACATGCATCTGTCGATCAGAACCAAACATGTACATACGAGTAAAATAGTATATAAACTTCAAGGACTAGACGGTTAAATTCCAGTCTAGTTTTCTTGGTTTTCTCCCTTGAGATCCACTCCTGAGCACAGTAGTGTTTACTCCACTTTTCTTCTCACCTAGTACCCCTGGTGTCTGCCTAGAGTCTTATTAGAGATTTTTGGGTATTTTATTCTAACAGTTGTGCAATCCTGATTACCTTATTGACCTCACACCCAAGATTGATGCAGCATGCAATGGTATGTGCCACAGATATAAATTTGTCCTTAACAGGATCTAAATCTTTGGAGAACCTATTACATATCAGTATCAAGTTCTATCAATTGTAAAATACCATGCTTACTTTTTCGTCTTTGTTTTCTTTCCCTTCTTGTCCAACAAGTCAGCTTTGTGATTCTTGCTGCTCTTGTTGTTGTTGTTGTTGTTACAATTCTTGCTCTCCTTGTGCTCTTTGCGAGTTTTCCTCAATTCATCACCAGAGGAATGGGCTTCCTCATCAGAGCTGAGGATAGTAGGCATGATGGCAGTAACAGAGTGAGAATGTCAAATGAGAGAGAGCACCATATTGGAAAATATTAGCTAATACTCACAGTGTGGGGTCCAACATGGGATTGCTCTCTATCTATATTGTCTTGTTGACCGACTGCTACAACTTAGCCTGATACTTGCCCCAGATCAACCTAAGAGGTATGTTGTTGCCTTACTTGTCATTAACTTTTCATCTGAACCACATTTGACAGGTAATTTACTATACAATACATGTAGTATCACTCAGAGAACCCAATATACTGCTTTAAAAGACTCCTTGCAACATAAAGATCATGTTTGAATATTATCTGCAACACTCCCCTTTAACATGGATGATGTGTTGTCATGTTTTGGCTGTCTCAGGTTGTTTGAGACATGAAAACACCTTTATGCTCATGAGGCAATATGCAAGGCCAAGAAACAGCTCCAGCTAACATTTTACAGTCCCAGAAATGTTTCTTGAAAAACAAATGAATGCTTCCAAAGGCTGGATCCCTTGTCTGCTGTGGTTCACTGGTAAAAGCCCTTGCACACCCACACACATCCTGCTCACCTTCCCTGCAACCTGTTTCACAGAGTTATAGCAGGGATTTTTTTGACAATGATGCTGAGATAGTATGTCCAGCTTTATTGTTGTTTTGTATGCTTCTCACAATTGTTCTTCCTTTTACAAGCCTCAGAGCAAACCTGGGCCATCAAACAAACCTTCCAAGCTCCCATCCCCCACTCTCCCATCACAAGCCAGCTTACCTATCCCTAAGTCACCCCCTTAGCTCCCCTCACATAATGGATGATAGATTCATCTTCCAGGATGTTACAAAGACTATCTACCCTGTTCTGCAGTTTCTAATGTCTCATCCTCACCACAATCTCACTCACAACCCCTCTTGTGCACTATCAGGTTGAAAACAATGTGAGATGAAATGGGAATATTCAAAATATATCCAAGATATCACAGTATAATTCAAAAGCATAACCTTGCAGCTGTCGCCAATGCCCCTATCCTCCAGAATGAGGACACTGACTCATCAGATGGGATGTTGGAGATATTAACTGACATCCTCTACTCAGCGTTCAGTTTGCTGACCACAGGACTTCTGATGGCTTGGCAATTCTCTGGAGGAACCACAAAATCTGCTGATGAATTGAATTGCTTATGGACATACATTCAGGACCCACAATTTGATCCAATGGTCAACACAAGCTTCAGCCATGACTGGGAGAAGAAGCAAATTGAAAATTTTCTTATGAATCACTTGAATCCTTTCAATACCACTCATGGATGGCAGCAATCATACATGACAATCCCACTACCTCATGAGTGCATCAAATTCACTTCAGAACATAATCCAGATCTTCCTAAGCTAATGATTGACAGTGTCTATCTCTGCATTCCAAAGCCCAACTTGCTCAACATTTTACAATGTTCCATATGAAGAATATTGGCAAATCTCAGATGCCAATGAGTAGATTCATGTATTTGGTAAAGCCTATTCATCTCCCACATTCCTTGATGCTTATCGTTTTGTTCACTCACTCCCACACAAGCCTGGAGACAATACATAGTGTGTTGTAGCTCCAATCATGCTTTGGTCTGATGCCACACAGTTGGCTAATTTTGGTAACACTTCTCTCTGGCCAATTTATCTTTACCTTGGCAACTAGTTCAAGTATGCCCATGGAAAGCCCACCGGAGATGTATGCCATCACCTTGCTTATATCCCTGCTATATGTCATTCCTTATCTTTAGAGCATGTTCCTCATTTTTTTTCTAGCTGCCCAATAATTTCCAAAACAAATACAGCAGACACTATGGCAAAGCATTGTCCAATGAGATTTATACACACTGCAAATGTGAGTTGATGCATGTGATCTGGATGCTGCTCCTCAACAACCACCTTGTTGATGCCTACAAAAATGGCATTGTGATCAAGTTTTTTGATGGAATCACTCATTGCCTCTATGTCCAATTTTTTAGTTACTCAGCTGATTACCCCGAGAAGTACATATACATGACCCAAACATTTGATTGGAACTGATTGTATCTAGAATCCTACTCACCTACATCAAGTTTCTAGGAAATTGCCCTTGTTCTCTATGTTTGATTGCAAAGGCAGATATTCCTGATATGGGATCATGATGTGATATGACTAGCTGACTGAATAGTATTCAAATGGGCAACCAAAGTCTCAAAGAGAAAGTAAAGAAAGCATATGGTTTGATTTTCAAGCATGGTATGAGTATTGATGGGGTGCATGTTAAGAAAGTACTCAATGATGAATCTGTTATGCTCAGTCCGTGGTTAGGAAGCAAACATAGACCTTCAGTAGGTAGAGAGGGCTTATCGAGTAGGGTCAAAGGTTCCAGGTCAAACATTGACAAGGGGGGATTCCTCTTGTGCAGTGGACGAAGACGGTCATCAAGGAGATTCCTTAGACAATGGAGACGAGGGATCACAAGGGGGAAGCCCAAGATGATAGGTCGAGGAGATTGAGAGCGAAAAGGGCATTTGAGCGACATTCAAGATTCTTGAGGTTTCAAGATGAGAAAGAGCGATTGTATACTGGTAGAAAGGTAAAATCTAGCTTAGTTTACATGGTATCGACGTTGAGTTTAAGTAAGACTCGAAGTACTTTAGGGCAGGTGTAGATAAGGACAGGAAATGAGACAGAAATGAAGTAAGGCTATGTGGGGAATGTAAGGCTGATTATGAAGCAAGTGGAGAGATACGAAAGGAGCGGGTGATGATGAAGATGGGGTGAGTAATCTGTGGAAAGGAAAGTAAGTCCATAAATGTATTGAAGGGAAAGAAAGTGGAAGAAAACATAACAGACTGTGCCAGAAGCGTATTTGAAGGCATCTGTGGCAATGGTGAAGGGTTTGGAGAGGTTAGGGAGTTGGAGGATGGGTTTTGAGAGGAAGAGTTGTTTCAGGGAGTCAAAGGATTGTTGATAGGAGGGGGTCCATTCCTAGTGACAATCCTTTTTGGTGAGGTCAAGAAGAGGTTGGGTGATGGTTGAGTAGTCGGGGATAAATTGTTGATAGAAGTTGGTGAAGCCCAGGAAAGATTGGACTTCTCTGACCTTTTGAGGGGTAGGCCAGGTCCTGATGCCATCAAGTTTGACAGGATCCATGGTGAGTTGTCCAGGTTTCACAATCATTCCAAGGTATTCAACTTCCAAGGTGGCGAAGGAACATCTCTTGAGCTTCAGGTGGAGGTCGAGTTCTTTCATATGTTGGAGAACTCAGTGGGTTCATTCGGTGTGGGTCTCTTCGTCAGGAGAGAAAATGAGGAGGTTATCCATATAGATGATGAGCCATTCCTCAACTATAAGGTCTCTGAATGAGTCATTTATGAAATATTGGAATGTGGATGGGAAGTTGTTCAGCCTGAACAACATGACCATTGGTTCATAGAACCCTTTGTGGGTAATAAAGGCTGCTTTCCATTGGTGGCCGTTTTTGATGTGGACATTGTTATATCCCCAACAAATGTTGAACTTGCTGAACAGGAATAGGTCAAGGTTTGGGAGTGAGAAGAACCTTCGAGTGACACTTAAGTCTTCCAAGGTTTCACAGAGAGAAGATTGTATACAAGTATGAAGGTAAGATCTAGCTTGCGTTACATGGTATTGACATTGAGTTTAGGTATGATTTGAGGTAGTTTAGGGCATGTGTAGATAAGAATGGAGAATGCAATGAAAATGAGAAGAAGCTGTATGGAGGATGTAAGCTCGATTATGAAGTAAGTGGGAGATACAAAAGAAATGGATGATGACAAGGGTAGGATGAGTAATTGAGCGAAAGGAAAATAAATCCATAAATGTAGCAAGGAGAAAGGAAACATAACAGAGATCCCATGGAGCTTAAATATATGGTTGCAATACAGCTTGGCCACACCAAGGGCAGTGATGGTGTCATGTATAGGGAAGATGTGAATCATCTTTGAGAAGCAATCAACAACATTGAGGATCCCATTTTTCCCATTGGACTCTAGGAGCGGACCAAGGATGTTGATGGAGATTTCATCCCAAGGAGCAGAGGGAATGGAGTTGGGATGGAGTGGGGTATGTTTTGATATGGCCTTAGGTTTGGCCTTTTGGCAGTGGTCACAGCCCTTAATGTACCTTTCAATATCTTTTCAAAGGCTGGGCCAGTAGTATTTGTCCATGATAAGGTCTCAAATACGTCAGATTCTGAGATGTCCTGCAGGTGGGTGGTCATGGTTTTCTTGTAGAAACCAATCACAAATTGTCTGTTCTTGAGGGACATAGAGAATGTTGTTCTGGTAGATGACACCATCCTGCTCACTCCATGGTGATCCATTGCACACAAGACCTTTTGTGACATACCATTCCCATTTGTATTGATTTTTGTGGATGGTGGCCTCGACTGAGTTGGGGTGGACCAAGGATTGTTCAGCCTTGTGGTTCGGTAGAGCACAGGGCAGGGTGGACATCATGGAGAGAACAGCTGCTGTTTGAGGGCCTTTAAAGAGATGGTCCAGGAGGAGCATTTGTTGTGAGTTGTCAGATTCTACCCCTTTCACGTAATCAGGCTGCCAGGATAATGGGTCCACTGGGTTAGTCTTCCCAGGGTAATGAGAGATAGTAAAGTTGTACTCCTGGAGGATCTGTTGCCAGCAAGCCTGGTGATGCAAAAGGTCTTGTGGCTTGTGGAAGAATTCTAGATTCTTGTGGTCAGTCAGGATTTCAAACAGAGAATGAGAGCCAAGGAGATAGTGGTGCCATTTGTTATGATCAGTCCGTGGTTAGGCAGCGAACGTAGACTTTCAATAGGTAGAGGACAGGCTCAACAAGTAGAGTCAAGGGGTTCTGAGTCGAACATCGACAAGGGGGGATTCCTCTTGGTATGATGGACAAGGACAGTCGTCAAGGGGATTCCTCAGACGATGGAGATGAAGGATCACGAGGGAAGGAAGTCCCAAAGCGATAAGTCGAGGATCAAGAGTAGCAGAAGGCTGTTGAACAGCGCTCAAGCCTTTCGAGGTTTCGAGACGAGAGAAGGGGTTTGTATACAGATAGGAAAGTAAGATCTAGCTTGTAGTACATGGTATCGACGTTGAGTTTAAATACTACTCAAGGTACTTTAGGGCGGGTGTGGGTACAAGAAGATAAATGAAGCGGAAATGAACACTAGGTGGTATGGAGGATGTAAGCTCGATTACGAATTAAGTGGGGAGTGCGAGAGGAACGGATGGTGATGGAAGTGGGGTGAGTAATCGAGTGAAAAGAAAGATAAGTCCGTAGTTACAAAGGAAAGTGAGAAAGACAGGACAAATCGTAACATCATTCTTTTAGGGCAAACATATCAGTGAGCATTTCAAGATCTGCAGCATGGTAGTTACACTCACTGTTGTTGAAAGAACACAAGATGAAGGCTATGGGGTGCCAAGATGAATCTTGGCGCTGCAAAATACAGTGCCTATCCTGATACCGGAACCACCTGTTGCAACATGGTAGAGATTGAGCTCAGTGGGCATCATGAAGGACGGCACTTTGGCAAGCAAGGTCTTGAGCAGTGTAAATGCGATTTGACAGGCGTCGTCCCAGATGAAATCCCTCTTGACTGAAGTGAGAGCATTGAGCAGACATGCAAGCTGTGCAAAACCTTTGATGAAACAGTGGTAAAAGTTGAGAAATCCTAGGAAACCCCAAAGCTCCTTCTTTAAAGTAGGTACCGGCCAGTCAAGGATCATGGTGATCTTCATTGGGTCCATCTTTACTTTATTTTAAGAGACGACAAGCCCAAGATATTCGGTTTTCAAGGCTTCGAAGTTACACTTCTTGTGTTTAAGATAAAGCTTGTTGTCACAGAGGATCTGAAGGACCTCGTGAATGACCACATGATGCTTGTTAAGGAAAGCTGTGAAAATCATGATGTCATCCATGTAAATGATTACCTTTCCTCTGTCAATCAAGTCATGAAATAGGTGGTTTATCATTGTTTGAAAAGTTGGGGGGGGGGAGTTCGTCAAATCAAAGAACATAACAAGGGGTTTAAATAAACCCCAGTTGGTCTGAAACATGGCCTTTCACTCATTGCTGTCCACCAATCAGACATTGTTATATCCCCAATGGATGTCAAGCTTGGTGAAGTATTTAGCAGTCTTGAGCTTGTTGATAAGCTCCAAAATGAGAGGAAGAGAGTAACAATTTTTGATAGTAATTGCGTTTAATTTGCAATAGTCCTGGACTGGGCAAAGTCATCCATCCTTTTTTTTATGAAGAAAAAGGGTGAAGTAAAAGGTGACTTGGAAGAGTGGATGTGTCCAGACTGGAGGTTTTCCTTGAGGAATGCATCCAACTCCTTTTGTTTGGCAGGCAAAAGGTTGTAGGTTTTACAGTCAATGACATGGTCACCAGATGTTAGCTCAATAGCATGGTCCCAGGGGTGTCGTGGGGGCAATTTGTCAAAGTTCTCCTTTGCAAACACATCCTTATAGTTATGGTAATGATGGGGGTTGGCTTCTTTGAAGGTCTTTGTGCTTTTTTTTTAATTAGCTGCTGAGATAATATCTGTACAAACATTGCGGATGTAGATGTTGGTGTTCAACTGGAACAACCAGTCACCCTCCTGGAAGTGGACATATTCTTCGTCATCATCATCATTGTCCTCCATATTGATTAGGCCCGGGACATGGTCATATTGGCATCAAAAGCTGATCGTTCCTTCCTTCCAATCAATGTCGGAGTTGTGCAATCTAAGCCAGTTGTGGCCAAGAAAACTTGTGTTGGTTCTGAGATTGGTGACAGCTAGCATGATCTGTTCAGAAAGGTCATAGATATTGAGCTCGACAATGACAAAGTCTTCAATGTTGCTGGCTGAATTGTGTGTTCCATTTGCATTATAAACCAGGATTAGACAGGATAGTTTGTGGGCATCCATCTCCTTCTCAAGGACAAAGGCACAGCCAATTGAGGACCCAGTACACCTGAAATCAACAAGAGCTTTGACAACAAAGTTGCAACTATCACTGGTTAGAAGGGAGCTGGGAAGCTCTAGAGAGTTGGGAGAGATCGCAGCATGATGAACAAATTGTGGGTGTTGCTGGAGGTCAAGGAGGACCCAATGGGCATCCAAGGCAGAGAGGAAGCGGAGGTCAGCAATGAGGGAATGATCAACTTCCAATAGGCAAGAATTCTGTACAAAGAAGCGGAGGTAAGAAAGAGCACAACATTCGTCTTTGTTGTCTATGACACATTTGATTCAATAAATGGACCAAGGGTCAACAGTGTTGTACCAGGTCAAATGGCCATTTTGGGGGATGGGTTCCAAGGAGGATCTATCCACAGGAGGGGAGGTCTTCTCTATGCTGACTGGCTCCTCAGGTAATTCAGCAATGGACACCACAGAGGTTTGTGAAGAATCTGCATCACTGTGTCTACCAGGGGTGAGGTAGGTGAATTAGGGGGGCATGCAATAACAATAGGAGGGATAGGGGAAGACTCAGCAGGTTGATCATTATCATTATGCAGGTGGCCATTTTATTGTCAAGAAGGGTAAAGCAGTTTGAAAATGTACATGCAGGGGAGGTAGTTTAACTGATAACTATGCCACATTTCCAAAACCTGGTTCATTGTGCTCCACAATCTCCATGGCTTCTGCTAATTTATCACTAGTCTGATAAAAGATTTTGGCACCCTTGAACTCAATAAAATACATCTGGAGTCAGGAGTGCTCTTTGCATGACCACACACCACCACTTTTGAAGCATTTTCCCTCCGCTTGTGCCTTGCCAATGTCCATGGGGACTTCCTGTCCATCAAATGTGCTGACCTGGTTTGGATAGATGTTGATGGCAGATGATTTTGAGGTCAAAGCAGGAGTAGGAGGGTTTGTCATCCTGACGGTGGGAAGGCTCTTCGACATGAAAGAGGAAGCAGCCCCCCATTTTCAGTCTGCAATTTCTGTAAGAACCTGATCTGCTTTGATAAGGGCAGATTGCCAGCAGGAGAACAACTGAGAATCAAGAAGGTCGGATTGTAATTGTTCAATGTATTCAACCATCTCATTGTGGACTCCATTGCAAAGGATATTGATAAGGAAATGGGCATGCAGAGCAATGTGGTAATCAGCTTCGATGATGAGGTGCTTCATTTGAATAATAAAGTCCTCCACCATCTCCTTTCCTTGTTGAAGCAATAGAAGTTTTGTCTCAGCCATGCATTGGAGTGCAGCAAGATGGAACAACCAGCAAAGTTTCATGGTGAAGTCATCAAAGTCTGACATGACAAGCAGACCCTGGGTCATATAGAGGTCTGCAAAGCAACCTGCCATGTTGTTATCTTTTGTTACGTTTTCTCCTGCTTTCTTTCCCTTTGCTACATTTACGGACTTACTTTCCTTTTCGCTGATTACTCACCCCATCTTTGTCATCATCCATTCCCTTCGTATCTCCCAATTGCTATGTAATCAGCCTTACATCATCCACATTGCCTTGCTTCATTTCCATCTCATTTCCCATTCCTATCTACGCTTGCCCTAAAGTACCTCAAGTCATACTTAAACTTGATATCAATACCATGTAACCCAAGCTAGATCTTACCTTCATACCTATATACAATCTCCTCTCCTTGAAACCTTGGAAGACTTAAGTGTTGCTTGAAGGTTCTTCTCGCCCTCGAACCTTGACTTATTGTTTTGAGCCCTCTGCTCTTGCGATCCTTCATCCCCATCATCTAGGAATCCCCTTAATGATCATCTTCATCTGTTGCACATAGAGGAGTCCCCCTTGTCAACACTTGACCTGGAATCCCTTGACCCTACATGTTAAGCCCCCTCCATCTACTAAAGATCTATGTTTGCTGCCTAACCATGAACTGAACGTAACACCTTTCATATATGAGAGAACAATAAGAATCTTCTGTCACTCAGTAGGTTCGGTCTCAAAACTGGCAAGAAAGAGTTCGATTGTTATGGTTGCATTCTATGCTAACCTAACAAGGCTCAGTTACTACTGAACCTAAGAGTAAAGAACACTTTTCTTCCTTCATTCTTATCTTTCTTGATCTTATCTTATCTTCTTATCAGACTCCTTATCTTATCTTATCACATCAGATCAGGTTATCTGATCTTATCCACTTTTTATCTAATATCTTATCCTTATCACAGGATTTAGATTTCTTTATGTCATATAGCTGTGCATCTAGACTCCTGCACAGCCTTCCTCTTTATCTCCATAGCTGTGCATCTAGACTCTTGCACAGCCTTCT
>QFEI01003435.1:20251-30426 GCA_003316145.1 Neoboletus magnificus | reverse complement strand
GACTGAAAACTGATGAGGCTAACAATCGCCGAAATCCCCCCTAGTACATCCATACTTAGGGATTTTTTCAGCTACATTTCCTCATCACCTACATAGCTAGTTTTTTAACTACCCCAGTCCTATGTACTGTCTGGAATCTGCCAAAGTGTTGGTCATCGCACGCCAAAAGATAGGCGCAACAAACCAGACAAGGAATGAAACCCAGAGTTAAGGGATGCACCCAATATATCAAACGAAGATCTTCGTGAGATGGGGAACGTGACCCCAATGCTCTTCCACTTGCCAGAAGGCCGGATAAACAGTTGACGCCCACCGGAACTAGATGTGAACGGAGCCAGGGATCCAGGAGGACGGATGGACTTTCGGACAAACTTTCCCGCGCAGATGATTTAGGAACGGACAGGTTCAGCGGGGATTTGGATGGCAACAGGACCCGGTAAGGATGACGGAGGAGACATGGCAGGGACGTCAGTGAGAGAAGGCGCCCAATACGTCGCCTTCACGTTCCAAAGAAAGTCTGTTGGATGGCGACCGCTGGATTTTGCAACGATTTTTGCTAAAAAGTCCCAAGTCATATGACCTACTTGAGAGAAACTCTTATCACATGACCTCTTCCACGCGTTTGAGTTGGCGTTATTTGGCCCTGGGCTGGCTGTTTGGCTTTTTGATTTCGCCCTCCGTTATTGTGGGGTCTCCCCATCGCTGACCACGACGACTGAACGACAGACATGAACCAAGACTGCCCCCCGCTCTCCCTCGACGAACTCGTCCATCTCATGTCCCCTTCTCCGGCGCCACAAACCCTCCACGATGACTCAGACATACCCCCACCCACCAAGAGCGCCTCCCCTGAGCCCCTGCCCGATTCCGATATCGCTCAGATGCGCAGGAAGGTCGTGGAGATGCGGAATACCGACAAACCCGACGCTCAGCTTACCCCACGAGAAAAGGAGCTTGCCGAAATGGTGAGCTTGGCCTGTGTTATCTCTTCCTGTATATGACTTTGATATCTTTCCGTAGGTACTAAGACTCACCGCCGTGGTTAGACCAGCCCCGGACCAGCTCTTCAGACAGGCAGACATGATATCCGCTTTGATACAACAGAGAGATCTATTGCTACATCAGGCCGAGGAACAGCGTCTGCGGTGGAACTCGGAGAAGGACGGATGGGCTAGGATGGCGGAAGCTCTGCTTGCACAGCAGGCCAAGACCCGACTCAATCTAGAGCAAGACGAGGTCAGTTGTTGTTCCGTACCCCGCATCTTAGTCACCAGCCACGAGTTCGCGACATCCTCATTATGGATGACTCGGTCGGTCTTCGGGTGACGTCTAACAATTTCTACAGGACTTGGAACGCATGCACGCCGCTGAAGCAGACAACAAGGGCCTTCGCCAACGGGTGAATCCTCTCCCCTATCTGGCACGTCATCATCCTCATTTGTTGACAGCTTAACGAAACACAATCCCGATTACAAATGCTCGAATCCGAACTAACCCGACTAAGACCACTACTACTAATGCAGCCACTAATTTCACGTTCGTCAATGCCCCCACCTACGCCGAATCCCAAAATTCAATACGCTCGGAGACGAAAGAAAGACCTAACCGCCACAGAAGACGAAGAACACGGCGCCAGCGAAGACGAAGCCCCAACAGACCCTCCCGACACCCCATCACACCCATCGCACTCTCAGGCAACTCCAAGAGCCAAATCCCGCAAATCGGAAGTACCCAGCAACACTCACCCTCTCACGAATCCACATAAACGGCGACCTTCTCAAAAAGCTACCTCGCGAGGTGTCAGTGCCGATGCTAGAGCAGAACATCTCCTTTTAGCAGCCCGTAGGATCGGTAAGCAGCGCGCAGGAATAATGTCGGGAATGGTGCAACATTTGGAGGAATTGGAGCGAGAACGAAGGCGAGAAGAGTCGGCGGCGACGGTGGTCGCAGCTACGCCCAAGACACCTAAACGTAACGTTGCGCATGCAGGGTATCCACCGGAGGGTGGATATGTTTACTTGAATGGCCAGATACGACCCGGACCTGGGATGCAACCAGTCCCGTTGTTCATCCCTGCATATCCTCACCATATCTTACAAACTCCCAGCTCGTCAACAACGGCTCCTTCCGTCACCTCGTCCGCACAACAATCCGCGCAGAAACCAAAGCAAGACGCGAGGACGAATAATCCGCAAACACCTCTTGACTCATTATTAAATGCCGCTCGCTCGATGATGCGCGAAGACGTTAATGTCGAAGTCGACGAAGACGAGGAAGTGGACGTGGTCGGTGACTCACCTAGTAACACGCCGGGTGCACGCCATCCACGACCCGGGAGCATGCTTGGAAGCCCCGTCCCGAAGCGGCGAAAGGTTGCGGCGCGCGCCGACAAGCTGACCGCACTACACGAACTCACAAGTCGAGTCACGGATAACACGCCAGCGTCATCTGTGAACACAACTGGGGCAACGAATACGGGTGCTGGCAGGGTCAGGTCGGCTTTGGATGTGTTGGCCGACCAAGCTGCGGCATTTAGTACTCAAGAACAGTCCGGCACACTATTTCAGACGCAGACACAAACACAGACGAAAGCCAAGGGGAAGGCGAGAGCCGATACACAACCACAAGACCCTTCTGGTTCGACGCCCAAATCACGAGGGAGGACAAAGTCAAGGAGGAAAGAGCCCGGAGTGGACACGGCTTCATCTACGGCACCGACACCCCGTTCCAGGACACCTCGGTCGGACCCGGGGGATAATTTGACCGGTTCTACCCATGTTGCAGATCCACCAACTGGCGGGTCTGTGTCAGAAGCGCCAGTCGATCCCGGTGGTGGGACGAATAGTGCTAGCACACCCAATCCATCCTTTCAGACGCTCGATTCGATATCGATTTCTGAAGGGAATCGGCTCACAACAAGTAACGATCCGGAGAGTCCCCGGTTATCGGACACGTCTCTGCACGTAGATAGTTCAGCGGATGTGACTCCAAGACAGGGTTCTCGTACCCAGAGTATGCCGAGCGAAGAGGCATTAGATGGTACGCATACGGCGATCGCTCAACCGGATCTTGTACACCTGCTAGCACCGTCGATGCCAGAGAACGAGTGCCGTGAGGCGTCATCACCGCCGCAGCACTCTGATTCAACGCCATATCGAGGCGAGAACGAAGGGAGCTCTAGCTCAGGGACCATAACGTCTACTGCAGTGGCTAAGAACAAGGAGCTCGCCCGGGTGGCGGAACAAGACATTCCCGCGCCCACACCGTCAACGAAACGCCAAAGAAGCCCGTATGTCAAATGGAGTAAGGAAGAGGACGACCTCCTCGCACAGGTATGTCGTCATCCTTTTGTTACCTCGTCCACGCAGGCAATGCCGACAAAGGAACGCACGTAGGCAGTTGCCAAGTATGGGCAAAAATGGGACTTGGTCCAAAAGGCGTTGCCATCGAGGGGGTACCACCAAGTGCGGCAACGGTGGTTGCGCAAGCTGGGTAAGTCTGGCTTTGGGTTTTGACTGTGTAGCCACCGAAGATGGATGTCGTGTTCGCTGACCTATATCGTCGGTAGGGGTATTCGACAGCAAACCTGACCTGTCGTCCTTTCAGACAGCTGCGACGACGTTTCCGTCGACGCCGCGCGGGAACGGTGTCGAGCCAAGGGGGAATCCCAAGTTGGGGTTGGCACCGTTGAGCAGTGAGAGGGCGCTTTCTGGGTTGGTGGGGAGGCCGCCTTCGTTGCCTTCGTGATCGATTTTTTTTCTTTAATGAAACATACCGCATGCTTGATTTTATTGTAATTGGAGATAGTGTAGGAAGCTTTTTCCTTGTTCATTCTCTATTTGACATTGGATCTGGGACGATTCGATGATCGACAACTGCAAAAAGTCGATGATTCGTCGTGGACAGCTTTGTTTGAGACCCACCACGCATCAACTTGAAATCGCCACGTTTCTCCGAGCTATGTGCGCTGATGCCGAGGTGCCACTCGCTCCCCACTGCATCTTCGTCTACTAACACCATATAGACGGATGGATGGACTCGCTGTGGCAGACGATATCGACCATCGTACTCGCGCTGTCATCCACAAAGTTCGACCCCTTTCTCGACCCCCGCGATTCACCCCGGGGCGGGCGGGGCGGGCCATCAGTCAGGCGATTTGGGCGAGAGGAGGACCGGGCTCTCCCTAACAAAAGAACCCGTGCTGCAAGACACTTTTTAGCGGCGAAAGAATTGTCGGACTGCCGTTCATTCCAGCTGCCTAACAGACGCCAAGGCTGTCCCTCTGCCGTACTCACAAACCATGTCGTGGCACGGCGCAACGGCATGGCCTAGAACGACGAACAAATGGCTCGCTTATCAAGCCCATATAGCCAGCCTGCGGTCGCGCAGGCCCCGCCCCCATCTTTGGCACTTTTCACCCCGCACGACCAAGCTATCACTGTCCCCAACGATACTTGATCATAACCATCGCCATTGGCAGCCACCGACACCAAGTATCGACCAAGAGATTGTCACGCGATGGCCCATACCGTCGCCCAATTCGTAGTCGCGCTCTTTGGCCTCGCAGCCACTCCGTCGATCAACACGACCGCGCCACCGCTGGGATTTCCACGAGAGCTGCAGCAGTCATGGGCACAGTATTCGCCTTGGTTCCCCGTGGGGACGTACGTGCCACCGCCGGCAGGATGTGAGATCGTCCAGGTACGTTTCACTTGGCGTTGAGATGGGCAGGCATCGGGATGTTGACGCATGTTTCTTCGTTTGATCTGTCGTCGTCGACGACTGATGTCCCATTTGTTCCGTTTGTTTGGGTGTTTGGGTGTATCGGCAGGTCAACCTGGTAAGAGCTTTCCCTTGATCCTGTCCCCATCTCCTTGGAAAAAATCCGAACCAATCTGACTGTCGATCTGGAACAATCACAATGTTCGACGTTGACTGAAAGTTACAACGTCACGGCGCACGATACCCTGAAAAGGCCGCTGCAAAGGCTATTCGGAAGAGCGTGGAGAAGCTGAAGCGGGCAAAGACATTCGAGGACTCAAAACTTACATTTGTCAACGAGTACGAGTATACGCTTGGGATCGACGATTTGGTCCCGTTTGGGGCGGCGCAGTACGTTTTATCTCCTTTCTTGTATTTCCCAGAGCCTCGTCTGTTCCGTGTTCATCTCCGTACTGGTGCTCATTTATTTTTCGCTCCCCTGTCAAGATCGTTCGATGCAGGTCAGGAACATTTCGTACGATATACGGATCTCGTGGACGCAGAGATGCTTCCATTCATCCGGGCTTCGGAAAGTGGTCGTGTGATTGATTCAGCACGGAACTGGACTGCTGGTGAGAAACGATGAGGCTGGACAGAAAAGGGTGTCTTTCTCATACAATGCATGCAGGTTTCGCGCATGCGAGCGAGCAGAAATACGTACCTGAAGTATCTGTGATCATCTCTCAGTCGGTTCGTCTCGCGCAAGCGATCATTCTCTGTTTTTCGCACTCCATCTCACATACCTCTAGACAAATGACACGCTGGATGATAAAATGTGTCCAGGAGTCGGTACGTCGAGTCACGCGACCAAAACATGGGCGGATGTATTCACACCTGCGATTGCTGACCGCATCAATGCCGCTGCACCGGGTGCGAAGCTGAAAACGACCGATGTAGTGAATTTGATGTCACTCTGTCCATTCGACACCGTCGGACACGAGGCACCTAGTCCATGGTGCAATCTGTTCACACTCGAAGAATGGGCGTCGTACGAGTATTATGGCGATCTCATCGATTATTACGGGAACGGGTAGGTCCCTATCTGATCGTCCCTGCGCACTCTCGTCCCCGTCCACTGAAATTCGGATTCCTAAGATACGGACAAAGGCTCGGACGTGTTCAAGGTGTCGGGTACGTCAATGAGTTGCTCGCCCGGCTGACAGGTCAACCTGTTCAAGACGAGACGCAAACCAATCATACGCTCGACGACTCTCCCATCACCTTCCCCCTCGATCGCATGTTTTACGTCGACTTTTCGCACGACAACCAGATGATCTCGATCTACAGCGCACTCGGGTTATTCTTGCAGCCTCACGACCTCGACCCGGCACGACTGGAACATGGGCGTACCTGGAAAGATTCAAAGATGGTGCCGTTTTCGGGGAGGATGATCACGGAAAAACTGGTATGTCATGGGAGGGGAGTCGACAAGCGAGGCGAGTATGTGCGAGTGTTGGTCAATGACGCGATACAGCCGCTCGCGTTTTGCGGTGCGAGTGGAGATGGGCTATGTGCGCTCGCGGATTTCGTGGAGAGTCAGCAGTATGCACGGAATAACGGGGAGGGGGACTGGGCGCTCTGTTTTGCGGGGGAGGAGGCGTGAGGATGATCGTCGCCCGTCTCGAGCGTAGTTGTGCCTCGGGATATCCATGTTGTGGATGGAAAAGTCAGAACAAATGCTGACGATGTTTTGATAAACGAGGAATGCTGTGTTAGATCGCTAGTAACATGTAGACAACTTGCAAACGATGATATTCGGAATTCCTCTGATTCACCCCCTGGAGGTGAAGCCTTGAAGGTTATCTGCCACAAACTGCTACTTCATCAGATGGTGGCGTCTGTTCTGTGGCATGGTGACGCCCAGCATCACGCCTCTTTGCATCCGATATTCTATACGGTCGGTTGCAAGACTACAAATAATTATGCTTATGAAGCTGTATGAAAATCAAAGAAAAATCGTGGATAGATAGATAGTACAGATCCATATGAGATATGGGGAGAGTTGTGGAGTTGTGCTAATGCGAATCAATGATACATGCACAAGAGACATTTGCGTCCGTTATCGCTACAAGATGAAACGAAGCATAATCACCCAAGGAAAACATGAGATCCAAGCCGATATGAACGCTAAATTTACCGCTCGGGGAGTAACATCAACTCTGCGCTTGTCTTGTCCGGTGAACCTGGGTCAGGTGGAAGGGGAGCCCCGTCAGGGTCAAACTCGAGATCCACCCGAGAACGGAGACTTTGTTCAAGAATGTTGCGGTCGTCGTCAGTCATAGGGAGCGGCGATGCAGAAGCGAGCCGGTCGAGAAAGTTTAAGTCGAGAGCGTTATCGGTGGTAGGGAAGCCTTCCTCTCGCGACGACAGAGGTGGAACTCGTAGGGCTGGTAATTGTGACGCGCGGGTGACATTGGAAGCAAAGAAGGTGTAGATATAGGAGGGTGATGTGCTTGAATTTGCGGCCGAAGCCCGGCCGTGCCAGTACCTCGGTCCCTGAGGACATAGTGGCACCTGCGACGCGCGGTGAAGGGAAAACAACCCATCTGCGGCAGTTTGGCAAGGTTTATATCGGGTACCCAGCGCGTTGCCACTATACAGATGTAAGCACCGGGTAAAACAGTGAAAGAACTACTTACCATATAGCACAACCCACACCTTCTCGAACACATCCGCACGCACTGCGGATCATCCTGACGACTGTAGGACGCTCAAAGTATGACGCGTCCATCGGTACGACAGCAGATGTCGCCTCGTCTTTTCCGGCCCATACACTAGACCCTTCTCGACGTGAAGCCCATAAGTGAATCACGGCCCCACATCCATTCGTCTTGCGCAAATGATTGTCATCCTGACGCAAACCACTCTCCGAAGGCGCTGGGGGATAAGACGGCAATGGGGACCGCGCGTACGGCGACGTTTGTTGTGTGAAATACGACGAGGTCTCCTCCCCGCCACAGTAGAGCGTGTATCCGTATGTTTCTGACGAAGGCATGACGGATCTGCCCTGTGGACGGGGTGAGGATGGGTCATAACCCTGTTCCCAAGCTTGCGTGGACTCGTCGTCGTCGCTCGGAGGCTCGATCCATGAAGGTGTTCTTGCGACGATGACAGTTGGGGGTGTCACCCGACCGCCTTCGTTGCGCTGGGCGCTCAATAGATTGTGGTCAAGCCTCATTGCTCCTCTTCTCCGCAGCCTGGATGCTTCGCCTGTGCGGACGAGATCTGAGAGGACGATGGAGTCATCTGCGTCCGTGGGATCCATTGGGTCTGGAGATGGTGGCCGAAGGGGCGAGTCGTTCCTATAGCGCATGGGCATACTGAGCGTCGATGAATCGATGATGGTCGTGTTGGTGCAAACACATTCGAAGGTTAGTCGATTAGGTAAGTTACTATAACTCGAAAAACTTACATAAGTTGCGTGAAATGATTACGTCGTCGAACACCTTCGGCCCCGATGGTGTTTTGAACTTCTGTCATTACTTACAGTGCAAGATAACTTTCCCACTGCTTCAAGATCAATCGCCCCGGGCTCTCCAAGACTGCTCTGATTAGTCCCTCGAGCATGACATGTGCGGCCAAGTGAACACCACCGTATCCTAATCCTTGCGCGAGTCGCTGCGGGGTCAAGTGCAATGCAACAAATCACGGAAAAAGCTTTTGAGAGCGTACGCTCTGTCACGGGTTCGCTCTCCCGCTGTCCAAACATGCCTGGGCCATGTACGCCAATTCAGAATGGACACATACTTCGTTGATATTCCTCGCAGTGACACCCACCTGTCGTAGGACAGTCTGCCTCGTTTCATTTTCCGGAAGTCGATTGCTGTCACAATACTGAGACTAGCCGCACTTCAAGCTTCAGGTTAACCGATCACACGAGCTGAATGCAGGGTTTAGTATCGAGAAACTTGCGATCCAGCTTCATCAACCCTCCGGGCTCTCTAGAACTGTTCTGATTAGTGACAATCTTTCGGACACGACAAGTGTGATTCAGTGAGTAGTGCCGTATCCTCGCCCTTGCACAACTCCGGGTTCGGTACGACGCAGCAAGTCATAGAAAAGGCCCTCGAAGGTTCATACTCGACCTTGCCGCTTTGCCTTGTTTCTCTCTGACTTGCCACTTACCTTCACTGGGCGGCGCCCTCTCCATCACAGTTGAATCGGATTACCCACAGATTCGGCCCCCCCACTGCCCAAAACTCCCTGAGTCATGTACGCCAATTTGGAATGGAAATAGACGACAACGATACTCTCCCAGTGACGCCTACCCATAGTAAGACAGTGTGCCTCATTTTAGTGTTGTATTCCCATATGAGCTGCTAACAGTATACTCAGGACAAGGGCACTTGCCGACTTGTTCTCTATGTTTGCAAGTAGCGCCCCACGGATTTTTTGCTGTAAGTTCTACACCCACACATGCTGTTATATCAAGTATAACCACATATGCAGCGGGAGATGTCTCTCTCCCTGTCTGTCATCCGACAGCCCGGCCACGAATAACAAAGATATTTTGCGTGGGTTTCTTCACATGAGAGTTCCGAGGCCCTAAAATCCTATAAAGCTGCATCCCCAACCCGCAACTCGTTCAGCCTTGTCGAGCTCATTGGCCTGTGAGATCATGCATCTCAACACTCGTGTACTCTTCCTCCCTACCCTCTTCGCCATAAGCAACGTTCTTGCCCAGGAGACCGCCGAGCCTACCAGTGGCTCCCCTGCCGTTACATACCCCGACGGCGATGCGTTCATCTTCTGCAGCAACCAAGACTGCACGGGCACATGTGAGGTTGTCACCACTTTCGAGAGAGATGACGGGGAGTCTGCCCCAAATGGCATGGGTTTCCAGTCCATTTACTGGTACGATCCTGGAAACTATGCTTGGGTGTTATACACGTGCGTCGACTACTACAACTGCGCCGAAGCGGCGGACATTGGGCCAAACACCTGCTACAATCTGTATGACAATGGTGTCCCGACTGACTTTTATGAGTATTGGTATGAGGTGGACGTGGTAGGTTGACGCGTGTCTTATCTAGAAGGGTATGGATATCTCTTCGTGTGGCTTCTTGGAAATAAAACTTATCCTCACACAGGCTTCCGGGAAGCGCTGTGTGAGATAGAAACGCAAAGAGGCGGGAAGGGGGTGAGTCTACTTTTTTTTCACCTTTCCCATCGATCTCAACTGGATATTTTAGCTCGGGACATTTTCTAAATAGGACTGGTACTGATAGTGTACAACAGCCTCGAAGTTCAATATGGCATTGGAATGAAGCTCGTTACTGTACGCAGATCCGAGTCGTTGATATTTCTACCATGAAGTAATCCGAATCCTCCATCGTGACATAATCTCTCTATCATGTTAAGCTGTTTGGACGGTTATAGCTACTGCAGCGGGCATCAAGAGGGCCCATACTGCT
>QFEI01003435.1:0-20188 GCA_003316145.1 Neoboletus magnificus | reverse complement strand
AGATCCGGGTTAGCGAAAAGGTACATACTAGAATGAAAGAGATGTGTAGCGAGCATTGCCATAGCGTGCTCCGTTCTCCCGGATGCGCGCCGGGTTGCTAACTCCAACAACAAAGTCTGCGGAATTAGTACGTATGATACAGCGTGAAGTCCGACGAGTCCGGAGCACTGAATCACAGCTGACTGCCAAGTTCCATCACACAGTATTCAAGCTTCAACATTGAGTAAATCCGAGTTGTTCCCTCCACCTAACCCAACATAGCCGATAAGCACACCAACTGCAAAACTACCCACCGGATGTCGAGTTTACGCCCCGTTCCCACAAAATGGGTCTTTGATGCCAATCGTGACCCACCTGTGTATACTCGGTCGGTCCCTACTCTATTTCAGTTCACTATCGGAGTCGATCGGACTGATCACGCCTACTTACGATAGACCTTTAGTTGGCTCTGAGCTTTCCATGCAGAGATATTGGAATACCTTTGATGCGCGAGTATTTTTTTGTTTACCAACTGATCAGAATAACGAACTGAGTTTGACCATGGGGCATAACCGACTAATAGAGACGGTGAGGTCTGCCTCGGTGTCAACTTAACCTCTTCACTGGGGATAGAGGAGCTGAAAGATCGTGCTCGGAGAGCCCTCGATAAACTCCGGTGAGAGCATCTTCAAAAGGTTATTTTATTGTTTTACAAGTGCTAACTCGCCCTTCTGTTTCTTAGTTTTGTTTGTCCTATCATCGCCTGCACAGTAGAGGACGTAGTATCTCCACGATGGGTGTACACCCCATCCGCTAATCGCGAAGCATGGCTCAATCTGGCCCTTATCGTCCAAGAACGAGGATCGACACTCAACCCATCTGAGTTTGTTCAAAGCATCAGCCTCAAACGACTACCCTACACAGACGAGAAGGGTACTACTACTCTTCTCAGGGCTTACCTGCTTACAACCTCGAAGGACGGCGATGGTGATGATAAGGAATATGGTCTATACTTTCACAGCTCTCACACCATCATTGACGCGGGGCCTACACTCCATGCGCTGAACCTAATGTGTGAATGGATATCTGATGAGGGCATGGACGTCAGAATCGAACCTTCGGAAGAGTGGAAAAACCTTCCCGTTGATCCGATTACTGCGACAGGAGGGCCATCCGATGAATGGGAGACAGTCGGAACAAGGCTCCTGCAGGAGTTCGCAGAGCAGAATGCTCGGACCACGGTATGTTTGGACCCAGTCCTCTCATGTTTCTTCCTGTCTTGTCTTCCGATTAGTGATGTAGGACATAACCTAGCCTTGTCTTACCCTGGCTCCCCCGTCCCGCCCATTGAACGTGTCCGACCCACCATTCCGCTACACTATAATTATGTCGGAATCAGAAACGGCTGCGATTGCTGCACAGACAAAAAAACTAGGGGTGACCGTTTCGGCACTATTCCATGCCGCACATTGTTTGGCCCAGCTCAAAATGAATCCGATCCCTGAAACAGTGACCGAGGTCGATTTTTCAGCTGATTCCACAGTGTAAGTAATGGCACTGCCAAACACTTTCGTGTTGGGTTCGGTCGACTCTAACTAATGATTCTTTACTCAAACCCTCGACATTTCCTTCAGTGTGTCCCTTGAACGTTACATGAAACCGCCCATCAACCCGAGGACACATCTCATATCATCCTTCACTTTGATGCCGTTGCGCTTCTCGATGGCTCGGCCATTGATGGAACGCAGTGAGAGGGCAAGACTGATCATGACGACCAGATTGCTCCAAGAGCGTTTTGACAGATATCTAGCTGATCCCTGTCTGCCTCACCTTTCAGCTGTCATGGAGAGCATGTCGCAGACTGGAGTAGAAAGGGACGACAATACTGAGCTTTCGGGCAAGGCACATGCGGAGGAAGTACCAACACCCCCATGGTGTTGTGCTTTTAATAACTTGGGCGTGGTGGAGAAGAGGCTACGAACACAACACGGGAAGATCACTGTTGGGAGCATTCTCATCGGAAACAGACTGAGGTCTTTCATGTAGGGCGTTTATAATCGCTATTCCCACTTCCGCAGGGTCTTACCTCTTCCCCTTCTCTTCTTCCGCCTTACAGGACCGTTCACATGTGGACAATGCACTCGAAGTTCCACTTTCAAGTTCAGGTAAGTCATCTCGGCGTCATCTCCACTCCCAGTTTCCTGTCCAGTATTCATACATAGTTCTGACCTGTCGTGACGTCAGGGTGCCACGGCTTGGGGGGAGGAATGCATAAAAACATTGTTAGAGGAAACGCTGAGAATTGGGTTCCTTGTCCTGGATGACTCTTGAAACTTGGAGCCTCGTAAGGTCCGAAGGTATCCGTGAAAGTGGGATGATACTTCGTGCTGCACGTACTTGGGTCACTAGTAAACCTTTTTGCTGATAAATTTGGGTGCAGTTATCCGAAGTGGGTGGTTTGAACCGTCGAATCACTGTTGCCATTACCTTTTTCGTACTTCGTCCTTCCATTGTTAGGCGTGCGTGTTATTGGCATGGCCCGATACCTACCTTCATACTCTACCCAAGGTTGACTCAAGGCTACGAACTCTCCTATTCAGTAAGCCCGAACCCAAGGGTTTTGTAGCCAAATTATCTAAAGAACTTGGCGGCACACAAGAGCCTGCACTATTTGCTCTACGTTCGTTGTGCTAGATGTTGCTATTGGTCACCCCACCATACCCTCATCATCGAGCCGTGTCGCGTTTCCTGTATACCAATGCATTGCCTATTCTGGGTGATAGTTCGAAACATGTTTATCATACCTGAGTTGGCTCCGTCCGTCTCAATCGATCTTCCAGAGTCTTGCAGAGAGACTGCAGCCTTTCCTCGTGGTTGGGCATTCGCTTTCTGGCCAGGATATTTAGACCAATGTCCCTATACGGTTTCTCAAGCAACCCGTTACTGCCATCTCGGATAAACACGGACACCGATCATGCGACTCGAGGGGGGGTTACCGTCTCGCAGGGGAACGGTATCAAATATCTACTGGTGGTTCTACATCCAGGTTCTGTTATGCAAATCAGTTGTCCGTGATGTCCGAGGGGGAGAACATACTGTAACAAGTACTGCTCCGTGCGAGCGTGAATTGGGATCTAACTTACTGAGCTTTGGCGGTCTTGACCCCTACTACAAACGGCATGAATGACCTCGAGACTGATGATTTACGCCTGACCCACGGCATCGCCGCAATGGTAAAGTTGAGCGGACTCGATGCATAGCAACCCTTTGATCTCGGCTGGGTGGTCTTGGCCGCCGGTGGAAATACCGGAGGTCGACACTGAAATCGAAGAATATAATCTCTTAGTGTAACGTGTGGTGAGATGAAACCCGGATCTGCTCGTGGATACGCCCAAACGAGCCGGCAGCAGGAAATTTTACCTCCTTAGGAACACATACCAATGAGTCGTTGTCCGTCAAAACTTGAATCAACGACCAAAAGGGCTCGATTATAGGGATTCAATACTCTAAAAACGAACATCATGCAGATATGGGGTACAAAGGAAGAAAAAGAATGCATGCACAATGAATCGCGTCCGTGTGACGTGTCTAACCACACCCGTGTCCGAAACCCCGACCCTACGTCTTCTTCTTCTTATGCGACTTTTTCGGCGCAGGTGCAATAGGTGTGGGCGATCTCGATTCCTTCATCTCGTCTTCCTTTTGCACGTCCTCTAATCCCCGTTTCTACAAACCCAACCAAACGCGTGAGTAGCTCTCAGGACGGAGGGAACAGGGAACTCACCTTTCCTCTCCCCTTTGACTTCCCCTCCTGTTGTGCCAGCGCCTCCGCTTCCTTCTCGATCATCCCCAGCAACGTATTACATCTCCGCTGCAATTCCTGCGTTGATCGACTCTTGAAGAACCAATCGAAGCGGAACACCGGGAACTCAGAAATATCCCGCTTGATGCGTTCATACACGTCCTCGGCGCGCATCCCATAATGGTTCAACCGACAGAGTAAGTACCGATCTTCTTCTTCGGAATAAACTTTCCCCTTGGTCGTAGGATAATTCAGTTCGAGTTCTTGCATCGGGTGTTTGACAGAGCTGATTTTTTTGGCGAGGAGGTATTCGAGGTTGGACCGTTTGTTGCGTTTGGCCTCGCCTTCGGCGATGCGGGCAGCGATACGAGGGTGTTCGGCGAGTTCCTTCCAATGTTTCTTGAAGTAGGTATAGTACCGTTTTACTGCCTTTGGATCCTTGTCCTGGATTTCGGAAGCAAGCAAGTCATAGTCGTCCGTCCTAAACACAGGAGACAAGATTAGCATCAAGTCGAATCATAAGGACGTGAGCGCATCAACAGACCACCCATAGTTCTCTAATGCACGGACAAACTGCTGAAAATCTCTCCGACTCCAGTCATGGAATCCAGCCTCCGTATATTGCTCCTTCAATGCTTGCTCTTCTTCGGTAAGCGGTTCTGCTGCGAAGCGGACACGACGCGAGTCAGCATAGTCAATGGATCACAAAGTATATAGATTTACCTGTGTCGATGAACTCTTGAGCCGCAGTGCGCTCCACCTCGAGTTTCTCTGGCGTGTCTTCAGACCCTTGAGGTTCTCTCGCAGTCGCGGCAATCCCATTCAAGCGCTAAAATGGCGTTCAATCAATTCCAGCATCCGACGGCAGCGATTACAATACATACCTTGAACACGGCCAGTTCCCTCTCCTGAAGCTGAGCTAGAGCTGGGTCAAAGAATTGGAAGTCCTGACTATGGAGCGAATCACATAAGACCCATAGCGACGAGAACTCCACAATGAACCCACATTTGTATCTGCTTCGGCGCGCGTGGCATCTTCGGTGCCTTCTCCGTCTTCGATGGTCCAACGCGCAATGTATCCTTGAAATAACTATCCACTGAATAATTCATCTTCCTCTCTCGCTTCGATAACGAGAGCATATTCAGGTTGAGCGCCTTGCGTCCACCACTCCGGAAGTCTTCGCCTTCCCATTGTTGTAACGAACTATCGGACTTAAAGTTACTGAGGTCTTCGAGGTTGAGGCCTTCGTATTTGCTATTGAGTTCTGCGGTACGCTCTTCGCCACGCTGAATGATGGCTTCAATGTCTTCGTTGATAAGCATGCTGGCAATGGAGATATTAATGACGTCGCCAATGTGCACCGTGAATACTCACTCGTCAGAAGAATTGATAATCTTCTCCGCGCCGTGCGTAATCATATCAAGGAGTTCGTCTTTGTTTGCGGCTGAGTTCCAGAATACATAAAGTTAATGTCATCTGGACCAGAAATAATGATACTTGCCTTTGGATTGTTGCTGTCTACCCTGCTGGATGACGAGCTGGTCAAGACGGAGTTTTTGCGCGGCACGCTCGAGCATACGCTCTTCGACACTGCCCTCCGTAATGAAACGGAACACGTAGACCTGCTTCGTCTGTCCTATTCGGTGGGCACGGTCCATAGCCTGTAAGTCGGCTTGTGGATTCCTAGATCCCGCGGTGAGCACATTCCATGCTCGTTGATCAACGATCAGAGATCTCACCAATCACTGTCATAGAGAATGACAATATCTGCGGTCGTCAAGTTAATGCCGAGACCTCCAGCGCGAGTAGTCAGCAAAAAGATGAATTTTTCGCTATCTGGTTTATTGTACTCGTCTATTGCGACGATCCGGTCGTCGTGCGCAGTGCTACCGTCGATGCGGCAGTACCCTGAATATGAGAAGCTACGTCAAATGGGTTCCTTGAATGCTTAAAAGCGCGTGGGCACGTACTGAAACCGCGGAAGAGACAGTAATCTTCTAGAATGTCGAGAACGCGGCTCATTTGACTGAATATCAATACCCTTGATCCTTTGGCCTTCAATGACTGGAGCAGTTTGTCCAATATGAACATTTTTCCCGAGTTTTCTATGAGATGTTCGTCCGTGGTGTACGGCGGACCTGGCTCCTGATCACGTGAGAAAAGTTAAGACATATGCCCGACTGATAAGGTAAGGACTGACCGCGCCATCAAACAGATAGGGATGACATGTCACTTTCCGGAGCTGGCATGATGTTGGTCAGGGTACACGACATTGGCTATGACACCTACTTGCATGACCATGTTCATCAGACGAGTTTTTCCCTCTTTCTTGCCCGTTAATCCTATTTGGAATAATGTTCGGATCAAAATATTCCAAGTGCAGGCGGAAGACAAACCATTGACAGCATCTATATCCTTTTCCAAGACAGAGCGGTACCACTTCCGCTGCATCTCAGTGAGACCGACGTATATGTTTATTTCCTTCTCTGAAAACCGGTGTCAATGATCAGAATGTGCGTGGCGAGGAAAGGGCAACTTGCTCGGAAGAAGATTCTTCTCCACGTCGGATTTGACACGACGTAAGAGGAAGGGTCGCAATATTTTGTGCAGTGCTTCAACGACTTTCTTGCTCTTCTCCTCTTCGCCATCAGCACCAGCATCGTCCTTGTGAAGAAAAGCGTCGAGATCGGCATAGTCCGAAAATATCTCGGGGCAAATGAAATTGAGGAGAGCAAACAACTCTTTCAAGTTATTTTGAAGTGGGGTACCCGTGATCAATAGACGACCGCGGGACATGAAAGCGCGAACGATCTGTGCAAGAATCGAGTCGACGTTCTTGATACGGTGGGCTTCGTCGATCACGATGTATTCAAATGAGAATTTCTTCAGCGCCGACTTTTCTATGAGGCAAATCTCGTACGAAGTGACACAGACGTCGAAATCTTGCGGGATAAGTCGGTTGGCAATCAGTTCAGCACGTTCTTCTTTGCTGCCAGTCAAAACCACAACGTTGACATCCGGTGTCCACCGTTCGAACTCTCGAGCCCAATTCTGAAGTGTTGACTTGGGTACGACAATGAGATGAGGGCCGTGGACAGTACGGTAGTGCTTGAGATAAGAAAGGAATGAGATGGTTTGCAGGGTTTTGCCAAGACCCTACAGGCATTGTTGGACAACTACGAAGCGTGCGATAATAAAACACGCACCATCTCATCAGCAAGAATACCGTTGAGGCCATTGTGATGTAGCGAAACCAGCCAGTTCAACCCCTGTAGTTGGTACGCTCTCATAGTGCCGTTGATAACTATACAAAAGTGAGAAGGGACTTGGCGGTGTATAAGGGACAACAAACAGCTCGGTGATTCTTCAAAAACATAGGGTTGGTCATCCCCTTCGGCGGCTAGCTCGCCGTCTTTGAGCATTTCCTCATCTTCCTCTTTCTCTGACTTCCTGTGGCGAGCGCTTTGGTCTCTGGATGGTGATGAGCGAGTGGCTGTGAGTGACGAGAATGTGGTACCTACATAGGTTTCTTGCGACCTCTTCCCCGCTGTTTTGGCTGTGCATCCAAGAGAGCGGCATACTGAGGGTCACGAGCTTTCTGAAAAGATACGGGATGAGTGGATACTGCGCACACATAAACATAACTGACCTTAATATCAACGAAATATTTGAAGAGGTCTGTTTGACCCAATAGGTAAGAGTAGCGTTTTACGGCATCCGCAATCTATGCACTATGTGAATCCAACACACAATATTCCAACGGGGGAGGTACCTTCGCCTTGTCCATCTCCTGCCTCTTTACGTGCAGCTGGCTTTCCTCCGCTTTTCGTTTTTGCTTCTTTTGCTGCCTCTCTGCGGATTGCTGTATTTTCGTCAATTTGGATGGCGACGAGCCGCTGGCGATGGGTTCCTGAAGGGGCAGAACATTAACTAAAGTGATTCAGTGACCATATACGAATGAGAATACGAACCTGTTCCTCCTGGTCACTCTGAAGTTCGTCTTCTTCCATGCTCGCGCCCCCGTCGATGTACTCGCTTTCGCCATCGTCCGCGCCCTCGCTTTGCTGTTCCATTCGACGCCACACACGCGGTGAACATAGCGCCATCTGAGGGGGAAAGGTTACTTGCCTGTCTTGAGACGATGTTGCTTGGAATAAAGTCGCTCAATACGTCTTCGTCCATCTGTGCTGATGTGTCCTGGATGGTACTGTCAGCGATCCAAAGGAGAGCAGGTCAAGGAACGCACGGTCAAAGTCATGCTGAGTGTCGTGGTCAAAGAGGAAGCTAGTTGAGATGGTGTGACTGTGACAGGCGCGCAATGCCGTCACGCCCCCTGCAACCGAGATACGGCTGCAAGCCTTCAATTTACAAGGCTGGACGAAAAGCGGGAACGACACCAGTCTCCGACGCGAGGCAAAGAGTACAAAACCAAAATCCACTGAACAAATGGGGTATCAGCACACGGATCGTCATCCTGGAATCTTACTACTTTAGCTGTATCGTCCAGTGCCACCATGTTCGTCGTTGTGTGACACACCTAACGGCGGACACTGTGGCCTGACCGTACTGTGCTCAGGACTTGAAGAACGCGAGGTACCATAGGACCGTCCCTGCGCTACCAGAGCATACCAAAATACACGTATCCTATCACCTTTGTTCGTTATCAATCGGCCACATTACTTAGCCTCGTCAGCCAATGCGCGTCCAACGGTGAGTGGTTAGATCGATCTCAGATAATTCTTCTTTTTGGTCAGTGCCTCTTGTATTTGGCTCGGACACGGCAACCTGCTTTTCCTTCCGTGTCAATTGATTATTGATTATTTCTCAGAATGCCGACTCCAATGGCATGGTGATTGGCGTGCAAGGACTCAGAGGAACTGACACACTAGGGTATCCACGAGCCTTGTCTTTGAAACGTTTGTTGCCAACGTATCATTTCGATCAACCATTTCTCAGAATGTCAACTGCAATGGCACGGTACCGTGGATTGACACATCAGAGCCATCACCAGGCGTCCGCGAGCCTTTTCTGTGAAGGATCTGTCACTTCACACGACGCAACTTGTGTTGTAATCGCTCTCAAATTCCCGATCTCGGATGTCGTGGTACAACCGCATCTCAACCAAGACCGCAGATCGGGATGTACGTCCCATGTAGGCTATGGCTGGGAATAACAGAATAAACAAATCAGTGTTCCCCATAAGACGTTGGCATTCCCTCTCTTATACACCCTTCTCACCCTCCCCTCTTTGCTCCATCGTCATCGGTTCTTCCCGCCCGGCGTCCCTTTCCCTTTCCTCTCCTCACATAATTGTTGATATGACATTCCTCATCGATACAACATTCGGGGCCCTCCTACTTGGCGGGTTCTGTGCTGCAGCGTGAGCACCCTTCTCACAATTTCGAATCGTGTATAACCTTGCACCAACTGTAGCCTCTCGGGAATCGTGGTCGTGCAGACTTTCCTCTATATCAAGCTGTTCCCGCAAGACTCCGCGAGGGTCAAAGCCATCGTAAGTCACCCTGAATGGTCCTGCCCAACGCCTACCTTACGTTGTAATTAGGTTGCAGCGGTGTGGTAAGTCCCTGTCATTGCGCACTCGCCCAGGTTCCCAGTGCTCACTCTCCTCCCCTTAGGACGCTCGACACCACGCACAGCCTATTGGTCTATACATCAATCTGGATCTACTTGATCACAAATTACGGTAACGAGATGAAGATAGACACAATCCCAATGTACGTTTACGACTTTACCATTCAACTCCATCATTCACCGGCATGTAACGGACATCATTTAGTCCACTAGCAGTATGTACATTCTGATCCTCTTTACTTGCCCGTCTAATATCCATGTCGCAGTTGACGGTCGTAACTACCGTGAGCGAGCCCCCTAAGCTCTTGCGCAGTAGCCTCACTATTGCGATCTAGGCAATTTTGACGTTCATCGTACACTGGTATCGTGTTTCCTCAGGTGCCGCCCGGCCAGTTTACTGACCCGGCCACTAGTTTTTTCTCGCATCGCATCCACAAACGCGAGTAGCATGTCACAGTCCTAAACAAAAAAGCTTACACTTTCCTAGTGAGTCGACAGCAATGGCGGTTCACAGCATTAATTGTAAGTATTTACTTCACTTGGAATTGGGACCCGGCTAACTGAAAATGTAATTCAAGTTGGTATTAGCGTTCTTCCGTCTGTGTACGTACCCACGATTCCTCTCCCTCAACACATCCGTGACCCAGATGTACTAGGCTGTGCGTCAGGTAAAGGAGATCGAATCACGAGCCACTAGATGTCCATTAAATTCGCTTACCCATAACTTTTAGTCACAACAGCTGAGATGTAAGACATTTCATTTCCTGGCAGACTATGACTCTGAATCTAATACGCTAGGATACACATGAAGACCTTCACGGCCTTCAAGGCAAAGTTCCGAGTGAGTTTAGCTAGCATGCATTGGGTGTCCTAGGCCTCACTGTCTTGATCTCGTAACAGTGGGTCTTTACCCTTGGCCTGGCCATGTCATGCCTCGTTGACGTATTGGTCACGGGGTTCTTGACTCACTCGCTGCAGACTCTGCAAAGCGACAAGAGGGCTTCGACGAGGCAAGCATTCAGTATCTCCAGAAACCTTGACTGCCAACGCTGATGCGACACAGCTTGGACCGTGTCATTGGCGCGGTGGTCCTGTATACCTTTGAGACCAATCTGTTGACAAGGTGAGTCATTTTATGTAGCGTTCTCCTCGCTAAAGCGCTCTCCAAGCGCCGCGACGATCGTGTCAATGGTTTGTGTATGTACCAACCCGCGCAATCCTCTGGACGTTCTGACCTTTATCCAAGTGGCTCACAATGCCCAACAATCTTGTTTTCATGGGACTTCACTTCTTTATCAGCAAGTGTGCGGTGATTTTTACATATATATCTCGATCCTTCCTTTCCTCATGAGATCTCTGCAGTGTATGCAAACTCGTTGCTTGCCACGTGAGTTTCTGGTCTACTTGTCGCGTTACGGCGTGTCACTGATTGCTACCAGGTTGAACACACGTAAACAACTCCAACACCAACGACAACGTGCCGCCTCTGCGGAGCTTCCTGCAGGATTCCCCCGATTCCCTAGTATACCACGGGGAACGACGGGTAAGTTCTCGGTGAGTCGACCCTCCATTCTTGCCATACGATTGATGCCGACCATTTGTTTGGCTGTGCAATGAGCCCCCTACACCTACCAAGGTACGTTGCCGCGTCGGGCGCTTCTTTGACCAGGTGTACTCACCCACAATCGGTGAACCAGCTCGAAATCACCGTTGAGAAAACGGTAGAAGTCGGGGGTGATGAGTCCTCGACATCGCAGAGCTTCAAGCGCGTGTCTATTATTGAACCCCGGCTCGAATGATTCATATGTGCGCATCATCTGGACTTCATCTTTCGCATCATGTCCTGTCCTTGTTGTGGTCTGTTTTAACCATACCATCTATTTTCGTACTGTCTCGTCTGTCGCATTTTCTCGCATCCGCCATCTTTTACATTTATGTCATGTGCATATCACATGTGATATGTACCCGCCTTTCGTGATCCCTTGCCTACGCAGTCGTTTCTGACCTCTGAGAGATCATCGTCCGCTTCTTCTTTACTTCTTTTCATTCATTCATTTTGTTAAACATTATTCTTGGTTATATTGATTGACCCGGAGTTGGAAGGGGACTCGTTATGATGAACTGTATGATATGGCATTTCCACCTCTCTTTTCGACCCGCAGTATGTATAATTGGTCTCAAAATATAGCATTGATCATCATCAACATCTATCTTCCTGTCGTGCCGTCCGAGCCCAATCGCAGCATCTGCGGAACACCCATCGGGCAGTGCGCCTAATTCCAAGCTCCCCTCCGTGCAAGCGAGGACGGAGCTGAAGGAGAACAAATGCGCTTTCGCTGTGAAGCGAAGGCGTCACTGCGGGAGGCTGGGAGCTTGATCGGTGAGCCAAGTACTACACTTCTGTCAGCGAGGGTCACTTCAGTGGCAGCGCGCACTATCGCGGTGGCAAGCGTTTACCGCTGGCTGGATTTGCCATGCGATGCGACGAGCTTGGGAATACTGGTCGGCTCAAGTGCAGCAAGCGGTCCGACAGAGGTATGGCGTCAAGATAGTTCATGAGGGTCGAGACTTTGGTCAGAAACGCTTCGTCGGCGGGTGTGGTGACAGAGAGATTGTCGAGGGTACGAGAGACACATCGGGATGGCAGGCTCGCGAGCAGCATGAGTGCGCTACACATGCGACGCGCGGTGATCGCATGTCTGGAGAAAGCAGGGCAACTAATCCGAAGGCTGCATCTGCATCTGCTTCAAGGCTCTACTCAGCTCGGACGCAGCATTTGGTTGAGTCATAATCGATAATTCATCGGTATCTCGGAAGAACTCTTGCAACCATCCTGCAGCACCAGACATATGTGCAATCCGGGCACAGGCAGCATGGAGGGCAATGATGCGAGGGTCTGGGAGTGGGATGTTCTTGTCGCCGACCTGGGCAGATCTGAATGCGATTCTTGACCGAACGCCGGTTCCCAGGAAACGGAGTGCTTGCTTTCCCCAATGATATTCTACATCATAGGTGTTGGGTATGACCTGGTGGTGCTCGTCCTAGTAACAGGTCAGTCAGCGAAGCCAGAAAATCAGAAGAGAACACACCTGGGCCGGTATCAACCACATATCAAAACGGTCGAGCTTGTGATGTGGGGCTGGCGAGCTGAGGAATGCATTCGACGGACTGTTGAGCACTTCATCGCAAAGGACATCGTGGGAGGAGAAGCCCCCAAAGCGCTCGATCATTGCTCCTGCGGTCCTTGCCCATTCAAACTATAGAAAAATAACATCAGTGGACTGGGATCAAATAGAACAGTGAAAAAATACCTTCTCCCGAACTCTTTGCGTAGCACCGTCGATGTCCGTCGACAGTGATTGACTGATGATATGAGCTACATTGATTACGTCGATAGCAATGTCAGGACCCTCTTGTTCATTGTCGACATCCAAAGCGCCAGTGAAGACACAATGATGATCGTCACGAAACAAAAGCTAGTGAAGTCGGCTGGCGAGTCGATGGCAGTAGTAAAGGTACCTACCAGTTTCCGCAATTGGGAAGGTGTGATCGAGGGCTGCCTCAGTATATGCTCCAGATTCTGTACAGCCTCCTGAAAAGATAGTCTAGGACTCAGATCGGCTGAGGCAGCGGGTGTAGGACCTTTGGGATTGTAGACTAAATGATTTCGTTAGGAACCTTGAGAATAGAACCAACACTTGACAAGAACGTACACACTCGAATCAGCCCAAAAACATACAAATGGGCGAGTCCAGCCAAGAACTCCGGATCGCTGTGACAATCATTGATTTCGCGAGCCAATGCATCGCGCCCATGTTCACTAGGTGCGAAAACTAAAGCGTTGCCAAGGACGCGTGCAGCAATCAAGGGGCCCATGTCAAACATGATTTGCTCGCTGGCCGCCTTCTGAAAATCCGCATCGAACTTGCTCCATGCTCCTCCACCCCGTTCTAGAGTGAGGCATTCATCATACGCCGCTCGAGTGAGACTGCCAAGAGAAAACGTGTTTTCAGGTAGAGGTGGCATGATGATCCCTCTTTCAAACGTCCGAGGACAGTGGAGTTGAGGTGTCGGTGTGAGACAGGAACTGAAATGTTTACGAATGTAACGTTGCCCCTTTTTGCCAGTCGGGCAAGCCCAGAATAGCCCTTTGTTGAATCGTGTGTAGGATCATGATGGGGACTCCAAAACGGATCCGTGCCACGACACTCGCTGGGTCGCACTTGTACATAAGCAAGCCATGTCGAGCTCGCCATCGCCAGTGCGGCAGCTGGTTCTCTCGCTCTTGGCCCTTCCTCCGCTCTTCCTCACCGTCTACATCCTCGCCGGCTTCCCCTACCCCCCCAATCCCCACGTCATCCACCCCTCCCTCGCCAGTCTCCCGCCCTCGTGCGCGTCCTGGTCAGTCTATCCGGAAGATTATTATCAGGGCGGGTCTTATGTCGTACTCCCCCATGGTCGAGTGAGTCTCCGACTCACCTCTCGCTGTAGGAAGCAGCTGACAGCCCCCATGTAGACCCGATACTGGCTCATCGGACCAACGGATGGCCTGCGGGTTCGAGCTTTCCGACATCCCCCTATCCACACCCTTCTCACGACTTTGTCCTGCAGGTAGTCCTCATCCACGGCCTGTCCATCCCAGCCATTGTCTGGAAGGACGTCGCACCTGTCCTCGCCTCACATGGATATCGCGTCCTCCTTTATGGTAAACGCTAACCAGTCACGTCCCACCACTTGGCTTGACCATTCGCTCAGATCTTTATGGCCGTGGCTACTCCGATGCTCCAGACGTCACCTACGAAGCCACTCTCTTCACGACCCAGCTCGCCCTCCTCATGCAACACATCGAATGGAATGACGCATATGTCGTTGGTCTTTCCATGGTACGTATTCAGCTGGTCATTTGGAATTGAGAGCGACCACCACGATTTAGGGTGGTGGCATTGCTGCCGCGTTTGCGGTCCAGTTCCCTCACTTAGTCAACGACAAGGTCACCCTCGTTGCATCCGCGGGTATCATTGAGGTACGCACCCCTATCACTCCTCAGTCGTCAGTCTCGTAATATTTCCACAGTCAGCCGACATTTCACGCACCGCAAAGTTCATGTCGTCACCTATTGTACAAAGTGTATCATCTCTTCCTCCATTTCGGGTATGAACGATCTCCGTCAAATTACCCACTGATTACTCATGATCAGCAGCACTATATGCGTCTCCTCGCCAACGGTTCCAGCAATTCAGAACTCGAGGATATCAATCCCATCCAGGAGGTGAGAGCACTTTACATTGGTATAACATCGCACTCAACCCTACCCAGATCGTTCGACTACAATCCGCACATCTTCCACACTACAACGCCGCTGTCGCATCGTCTCTTCGAGAAGGCCCTGTTCGCGGCCTCGCATACGCCTTCAGCGCGCTTTCCAATTCTTCCAACGAAATCCTCCTCATCCATGTTCGTTCTTTCCCACCATCCTGGCTCATCCCACGCTCATATCCTACAGGGAACGGCAGATAAGACTGTTCCGTACAAATACACTTCCAAGATCCAAGCTCTCGTCCCTCAAGCCAAGTTAGTCACGATCACAGATGGCAGCCATGACATCACTGTTACACACGCTAAAGAAGTGAATGCTGCACTTCTTCATTTTCTCTCCGGAGGTCTTGCATCCAATATAGACGCCAACTATCGCGAAACATGACCTTGACCTCTCCCTGACTCCGTCTAGTAAGTATAATGCGCACGATACCACATGCTACACATTCCATTTAGATACATCCTATTTGTCTTATCGAATCTTGGTACTTTTCCGGGCTCTTATATCATGCACCGTACTCCCCATGTATCCTGTTGTTGTCGCGTCATTTTAACGGACATGTTGTACACTTTGTTTGTCGAACACTAGTCAAATTTCATCTTAATCCCAGATCTTTACATACGAGAACATTGTACGGAAGAAGGCCAAAATGATGGCGTGAACCAAAGTCAATACGCGATCATGATAAAAGGGGACAGCAGCTGAAAGGCGCGACTGACTCTGAGCTGGCACCAACGAATCGGGAGGCCGGCCTTGCAACAGGGTAACACGTATATCGCCATTCGTCGCACTCGCACTCACCCCCCGGCGGTCATCAATACGCAAACCTAAAGTCGAGTCGTGCATTCCCTTCGTCGTCCGTCGTCTGAAGGTAATCCACTTGTTCCTATCCACCACCACATCAACCACAAAACTCGCCCCATCTCAATCGGAAACGCACCTTTTCTGTCATCGCATTCCATTTGCGATCTTTCCAGCGATTCATTTCACGGTAAAAGATGAACGTGAGGATGTAAAGCGCTATGTTTGCGCCGCAAATCAGTATGAGCGCGAGGTTTCCCTGTTTGTCTGTAGTTCATGAGCGTGGTTGACGGGCGAGCAAAAGGGAGAGTGTGACACGAACAGAGCGGCTGTCGCAGAAAAAAAACGTTCAGTTTGAGCTGCTCATGTACAGACGGTGCCAATCACTTACAGCATCGTTTGCGCTGTAAATATTAGCCTTTGATCGCATTCGTCAGAACGTCAACGATGGTCGAGCCGACGTCTCAAACGACGGACGTACCAAAACGATAGCCCCTGCTTGAACAAACATGTTGTAGAGAGAGGCACTTGTGGTCCTCGTCTTCACACTCCCTGAGTTTCTTGAAGCCCAGGCTACCTGAATAGGGTGGACATACGGAAACCCGGTTAACAACGTCACCACGACGTAGTAGTCCCACTGATTCGTTGTGAGACCGAACGAACGGAGAGCGATGAGGAGTGGTAAGGCCCAGATTTGGAGGATGAGACAGCCCAAGACGCGAGATTGAATGCGTTCGGCAAAGTACGACGTGATGAGAAGGTTCAAAAGTCCGAGCGCGGTACTAGGGAGAGTCAACAGATTCGATTGTGTGGTCGTGAAGCCAAGGTGACGGAGAGTTAGCGTCAGGTAAGTTTGAGGAGGCCCGACAGGAACTAGTCCTGTGAATAGATGCACATCGAGGGAGAACGGAACCTACTCATGTGCGTTATTCCGAGAACATATAAAGGCCACAACCGCCAATCACATATGGACCGCCAGATCATGAGCGGTGTGAGACCTTGACGATTGTGCATATCGGATTTCGTAGGATCGTCCCTAAGCACCCTAGAGGCGGGTTTATGTGTCCATGGCTGCCGAAAAATGTGAATATGACGAACCGATTGACCATAATAACTTCCTCTCGTTCCGTAAACCACCCACGGGGTCGAAACCACGCTTTAGTTTGAGTCGGTCCAGGAGGCATCAAAAAGATAGAGGCAATTCCAACAGAGAACGTGATCAAGCCTTCGATAAGGAAGAGGTACCTCCAACCACCGTGACCAGAATGTATAAGAAGGATCCCAGTGGCGAGAAACGCGCTAACCATGATGGTCAAATAGTTCGAGACCCAGAACCACGCTAAGCGTATGGGTACTGTGAAAGTTTGAGAAATTGTTGATGAAAGAAGCAACGAATTTCTTACATTCGCGTTTGGTGTAGAAATATGACAGGTATAACACAACATCGGGGATGAACCCGCCCGACAAGAACCCAACAAGAAACCTGCAACAAGTTAGCATTTACAATTGATGTTGGTGTGACTAACATGCCTCGTTGTCAAAAAGGAGGTACGTCCAGTAAGCCAGAATTGAGAGAGCGAAACGAGGCTCCAGAGAATTATCTAGGTCATGTCTCAACGACGATGGAATGTGGCCAGCCAATGTGGCATACCTGGGTCGGTATCCATACATCTGGGCCTACTCGCTTCGAGATGAGCTGCGAGGGTAACTCTGCAATTAAAAATGAAAGTCTGTATATGGAATTGCCCAGGTTGAAATCGTTCGTCGTGAGATGTAGATCGTTCAGGAAACTATCTGCGTTCGCCTGCAATATGTTCGTTCTGTCCAAATCGAGCGCAAAAAACATGACGGAGGCCCAGATCATGATACGCATGTCGATCTTCCGGACGATAGTCTATCGCATCTTTCAGTCATCCGCACTGGGCTAGAAAGTGCCTCACGCTAACCGACTCTTCTCGCCACGTCCAACGAGCATTCGGGTCAAACCTATGCGCATTCTCGTACTGTGGGGGAGGTCGATAAACTTCCAAGGTAACGGGATCATCGAAGACAGAAGGTTGAGTTGCGATTTCGTCAAGCCTGCTATCATCCCGATGAAGGATTTGCCAGAACCACCGATTACTAGGACTATCGCCGGTGGGGGCAAGCGAAAGAGGTTTTTCTGGGGAGAGAGTGGAAGTTTCCTTTGAGTCAGTCATTGGATAATTATCCAGACCCTCTCGCGTCTCTTTAACGGGTCGAGTTCGTCATTTTTAGTATCTTTGGCTAAATCTTTAGAGGTTGTTGGTTGCTTGAGATTGATATGAGCAGTAATCGCGTCTTCGGTGACAATATGACGCGATGGACCATTGGCGGCCGTCGTTCCCAGGTGGCGTATCAGCTGACGTGCAAAATGATTGAAGTACTAGAACTCGTATCAGTATATATTAAATAGATGATTCACTATGTTCCTGTCATCAGGACATTCAGATAACATCTTTGGGAGTTACGTCTCGTTACCGTCTAGGTATGCCTCTGATTCAAATCTCCGGGATTCTTTCCCAGAATCTGGGTGACGGCGTGGAGGTAATATACTTTTGCATGAACAAGTTAAATGGGATCCACTCGAGAGACAGACAAAACGATACGGCCCGACATAGCAGTGAGAAGTAACAGTATGCACAGCCACCGACTATGGAGCAACAAGTCCTCCTTAGGTAACAACCAATAAACTCCTGCGCTTGACCAACTACCAGGAGGATGAACCAGCAGCAGGAAGACTCATCCTCCACTTTAGCTCCCGAAAGTAGCGATGCTACGTCGACGAACGCAACGGGGGCCTTTGCCTACTTACAGCCCTACGCCCGATCCAAGTTCAGTCCCCGTCTTTTGCCATTTCATTCAGACGACACAATCTGACTGTCGATGGCCTCGTGAAGAACCCCCGCGCTCGCGCTCACCTCGCTCTGTGAGTCCCTTGTCCCAACCCTCGAGTAGACACCCGATTCTGAAATCCCCCACGGCGACGCCAGTCACGCTGTCTTCACTCGTCCCTCCGGCTGCTCTCCCGCCTCAGACGTACTGCCCGCCCTACCTTCACCGTGTTGGGTTCTCGCTTGCGTTTGGTGTCGCGACATGGGCATTTACCTCTGGTGACGCGCGGAACGGGGCTGGAATCGCGACAGGTGTGTCTCCAAAGCTACGAATCGTTTCGTGCACTGACGCGCGAATCTGACTCCGTTTACACCTACACATATTCATGCGGTTTGTTTCCCCTCGTAATCGTTCTGCTCACATCCATCCCCCGATGCCATACCACGCATTCTCCCCCAATGACACACCATGCATGCGCATACAGCCTGGTCATTCATCTATCTCACCTTTCACGTGCGCAAGTCTCTCCGCGCGCCACGTCATCCCATCCCACTCGCATTGAGCACCGGAACGATGGCATGTGCCGCGCTGTATGGGACAGAGTACTTTGTGTACCAGAGCTGAGGACCGTATCTAACACAGAGTGCATTCCCTTTTTTTTTTTTGGTTTTCTAACCGTGTTGTTGAAGGTGGTGCTTGGAGCGTGTTTGATGTCATTGGTTCATGCTTGAGGATGGCTCACCAACACGAGTACTCTGGAAAGGATTCTACGCGTGGTGTGGGTATGCACATCTTCCGTGACCGACCGAGGTCAACAATAATTTGGCCTGAGGATGGCCATTGGGATGCTGCGCAGCCTATTGCCATATTGTCATACAAATATGCACATTACATCGTACACACGAACATACCACGGAATCTAAGCAGCCCAAGGGGGTCCAACATGGACTCGGGGCGATAACATCTTGCAATCTGATCACACTGAACCCCGCTCGGGTGACGAACGAGGTAGGTGCGTATCCAAGCGTAATGGAACAGGGACTATATACGTACCGTGTATCGCATCGTCGACAAACGTCGAAATAGAAACATGCGGCCCTACCAGTATCACAGTCGGCACAACAACCACAAAAAAAAACCCATCACATTTGCGGTATTGGTTTCGATAGAGTTCCGAGGACATGGGTTGGATCGTGTCCATCCCTTTCGTTCTGTATTTCTTGGCCGATGCACGATATCGACCATCTTTGGTGAACTTGGCACCCTCAGATCATCTGTGGTATTCCTGGGCGAAACCGACTCACGAAGATGTCCCACCCGTGTACCTGGTGTTCAGCTGTGAAACAGTGGAGTGTCATGAACCTCGGGTCCGCGGCGAGACAGAGTTACCGGTGAAAAAAAAAAACATGTTCTTGGCCACTGATTGTGGATGAATGGGCACTGATCTGTTTATTTAAATCAGAGTGACAGTTGCTTGCACTCTCTAGAGTCGAGCAGACCACAACAGATGAATGACCATCCCACATTGCAGGGGATAATCTACAAGAAAAATTAAACTCAGTCGTACACCCGCCAAGAACAGTACCAAATAACAATTCAGACACTCGATGTTTTAGACGCCTGACCCTGCAGAACGCCACCACCTGACGAGACCATCGTGTCCACCGCTGACGAACGCGCCTGCGGAGCCTGCAGGTGCGGGCTTTGGACGCCATGCGACGCTCCACACATCACCCGACTCTTGAATGGTGGACACGACTGTGCGTGTAGCAAGGTCCCACACTTTGATACTTTTGTCCGCGGAGCTGTGGGGACACGTAATGAATGCAATTGTATCACAGGA
>QFEI01003424.1:0-22130 GCA_003316145.1 Neoboletus magnificus | reverse complement strand
TCTTAGTTCTTGATCTTGAGGATCTACTATCTCCCTGCACTACCCCCTGGTATTGCTTTAGGGTTGTTTCATAAAGAACTCCCCTTCATCAATGGACGTCCTCAAACCCCTGATTCTACGTGCTAAGTCCCCATAACCTACTGAAGGTCTACATTCGCTTCCTAACCACAGACTGAGCATAACAGAAGATATCAGTGAGGTCAGCATATTCTTCAGGGAGGATGGCTTTTGGTTTCACTTGTTCAGCTGCCATGGCTAGTTTGGTTGCAGTAGTGAGTCTGGCAACAGCAGAGATGTCTTGAAGAAAACATTTTGCATCTTCTTGAATGATTCAGAAGACATGGCGGTTGTGTCTAGTGGCAGAGATGTAGTCATCAGGGGAGTGATGTCCCAGGTATTCCACAAGTCATGCATTGTAGACAGTATCCATGTTGACATGTTGTGGAGGGGTTGGTTTTTGGAAGTGGGAGTCATGTCATTGTTGGTGGAGAGAGTAGGTGGAGTATAGGTCCTTGGATTGGTTGCAGGAGGAGGGGATATCCAAGGTTTGGTAGGTCCTATTGATGGTAGTATTACATTTCTTTCTTCCCTTCTCCTTTTTGGTATACTCTGACGGACTTACTTTCTTTTCACTCGATTACTCACCCTACTCTTGTCATCATCCGTTCCCCTCACATCCTCCACTTACTTTGTAATCGAGTTTACATCCTCCATACTGCCTCCTGTTCATTTCCGCCTCATCATCTTTCTTATGCTCACACTTGCCCTAAAGTACCTCGAGTAATACTTAAACTTGACGTTGATACCATGTACCATAAGCTAGATCTTACTTTCATACCTGTATACAATCCCCTCTCTCGCCTCGAAACCTCGAAAGGCTTGAATGCTGTTCAAGGACCTCTCCCTGTTCTCGATCCTCAGTCTATCGCATTGGGACTTCTTTCCCTTGTAATCCCTTGTCTCCATCGTTTAAGGAATCCCCTTGACAACCATCCTTGTCCGTTGAACCAAGGGAAATCCCCCCTTGTCAACGTTCGACCCTTCGACCCAACTCATTGAGCTTGTCCTCTACCTACTGAAAGTCTACATTCGCAGCCTAACCATGGACCGAGCGTAACAGGTAGAGTTGGTGCTGTGGAGCCAGGGTATGCCAAGGATGACATTTTCTCATCCGCAAATGACATAAAAGAGGTGGGATTATATGATTCCTCTGATGTCAAGATAGAAAAAGCAGATAAAACAGATTTCTCCATTTTTATTTGATGTTTGATCGATGTTTCATACTTTGATTGGTACATCAAGTTTTGTGGTGGGGAGGGAGTGTTTCTGGATGAATTGCCAGTTCATGCAGAAGATATCAGCACCACTGTCAATAAGAGCTCAGGTTTCAACAGTTTTCAATATGTGCAAGGGGGTGATTAATTGTATAGGAATTTGCATGGCTTTGGGGGTAGCGGATACTACTACAGGGGCACATGTTACATTAGGAGATCATTGCATTGAGGGATATCTCCTTTCTAAAAATCCTTCTCAGTAAAGAAGGCAATTCTTGCCATACCTTCATCCTTGTCATCCTCTACTTTTTTCAACTTTGGGATTTCTTCAGCTACTTGCCTAACCTTGGGTTTGGGGTTGGAGGTGAAGGTGGGGCAGTTGGACAATCCATGTCCAGGTTTTCTGCAGCAGAAGCAGAATTTGAGGTCAAAGCAGCATTTTGATTTCTCAGGAGTCGGCTTGGAGATTTGGACAGCATCTACATTCATAGCATTTGGGTCCTTCAGCATGTGGGTCGGGGTATGGGAGAATCTGGTGGTGGTTTTGAAGGTGGGGGTGTTGTAGGAGAAGAGCATTCAGGAGTGGTTCCACTGAGAGTGGAATTGTTTGGCCTTGTTATACCATTCAGTGATGGTGGTGGGGACTGTGTTCATGGAGAAGATTTGGTCTTTTAAGGCTTTCTTCAGTCCTTGAACGAAAAAGTGGATCAGGGTGGCATCGTCCATTAGCATACTAAGCTGGGTGGCGTCCTTGAACATGTTGATGTAGGAAAGGACTTCTTTGTCCTGGAAGGGGGTTTGGAGTTCAAGGAGAGCGTTTTTCTTCTGGTTGCTAGGCAGGAATGCCTTGGTCAGGTTGGTGGCAAAATCAGTGAAGGTTCCAAAGGTGCTGTTGGTGATGGCCTCATTGATAAAGGTGGTTGCCCATCCTAGGGTGGTCCCCTTTTTCATGAAGGATAGGGTGAAAGTGATTCACTTGGTGTTGGTGTCATAGATAGTGTCATTGATCATGAGATATAGTTTTACAGAGACAAATCATGCCTTAAAGGTCTTGGTGTCTCTGTTGTAGGTTTCAGGAATGCCAAGACAGAGTTCCTCAGCAGTGGAGGTCATAGGAGGCAGTGTAGGTGAGGGGGAGGGGGAAGGCAAAAGTGAGGGGGAAGGTGAAGGTGAGGGGGAGAGGGCAGGGGTGGGAGTTTTCAGTGTTTGGATTTTTCTTGGTGGGTGGGGTCCTTGATAAGGATTGGTCCAGGGACACAAGGACAGAGAGGACATGGTGGTTGAGGTGGGTGAGGGATTACAGCGATGGTAGCCTTGAAAAGGAAGCTAGATCTTTTGTTATGCTCAGTCCATGATTAGGAAGTGAGCATAGACCTTTAGTAGACCGAGAGGACTTAGCACATAGGATCGAGGGTTTGAAGTTGTGCATTGACAAAGATAACTCCTTCTTATTCAATGGACAAGGATGATCATCAAGGGGATTCCGAGACAATAAAGATGAAGGATCACAACGACTAAGAAGTCTAAGGTGATATATCAAGGTTCTTGGGGTGAGGAGAGATCTCTGAGCAACGCTCAAGCTCTTTGAGGTTTCAGGACAAAAAGAGAGGTTTGATACAGGAAGAAAGATAAGATTTAGCTTAGGGTTACAAGATATCAATGTTGGGTTTATATATGACCCAAGGTAGTTTAGAGTAGGTACAGATAAGGATGAAAATGAAGCAGAAATGAAACAGAACAGTGTGAAGAAAGTAAGCTTGATTACGAGGCAAATAGGAGATACAAAGGAAGCAGGTGATGATAGGGACAGGATGAGTAATCAAGCAAAAGGAAAATAAGTCCGTAAATGTGACAAGGAAAAAGAAAATGTAACATATTCACTAGTATAAATATGATTTACTTACCAGCCATTATTGTACACTTGTAGGAGAAGTCTCATCAGCAATCCTATCAAAGCTGTCATCTTCTTGAATTCATCAAATGAGGTGAGATGGCTCCTGAAGATGGCCAAGTATTCATATCCCTTGAACATGATGATTTCACATATACCAGACTTCCATTCATTGATTGCACACTTGATCTGTTCTTTGTAGTGAGTAAAGCAGCCTTTGTATGATTCAAAACATACAGTGACTCCAAAAACTGTTCCAATATTTTGTAGTTTTGTAGTGTATATGAAACAACAGTATTAGACATGGGAACTCTGCTTAGTGTTGGTGGGAACAAGTGATGTATCAACCCCTGGCTACCTGCTGACCTAATATCTGTGTGATCCAGTGCAGGGGCTGCCAAGATACATCTATTTTAAAACAGGAACACCATTGGAATAGTTTTAGAGCTTTTCATATGATCCATAAGATTTCAGTAAAACAAAGGAATAGTTGTTGTTATTTGGTGCTACAAACAAAGATACACATATAAATATAATGTCTGAGCTTGAAATATGTCTCACGCTTTTTTCCTTTCAACCACTACCATCATGTAATCTCTTTCTGCTACTCAAAAAAGCACCATTCTCTCTCAGCTTGATTCTGGCCATTCTATTCACTCTATTGTATCCAGCACAGGTGTAGGCATTGCCACCATCTCCAGACTTTGTTCCAAGGAGTGTTCCAACCTTCAAAAGTCTTCTGGAGATTGTCCATCCAAGCTTTCTCCCACAGATATTCATTATGCTCAGTGTTTTATCATCTCTGGCAAAGCTGAAACTGCCATTCAGGTGACCAAAACACTCTCCAATATCATCAACCAGTCTCTATCTGCCAACACAGTTTGCCTTCACTTGAAAAAGAGTGGTATGAAGGCAGTAGTCAAGTCCAAATGCCCTCTTCTCTCTGTTAGATATCACAAGGCCCATCTAGACTTCGCCTATGCCCACAAAGATTGGACTATGGATGATTGGAAGAGGGTAATATGGTCTGATGAAACCAAAATCAATCATCTAGGGTCAGATGGATGCAAATGGGTGTGGAAAAAGGCAGATGAGGGGCTTAATAACAGGTTGGCAGAAGGGACTGTCAAGTTTGGAGGTGGTTCTGTGATAATGTGGGAGTGTATGACTTGGCAGGGAATTGGCTATGCTATCAAGATTGATGGTAGGATGGATGGGGATCTTTACCTTCAGATTTTGAAGAATGATCTGCTGAATACTCTGCAGTATTATGGTCTTAATTCTCCTAACATTATCTTTTAGCAGGACAATGACTCCAAACACACCTGCAAAAAGGTCAAGATATGGCTAGAGGAGTAGGACTTTAGGACTATGATATGGCCTGCACAGTCTCCTGACCTAAACCCCATTGAGCACCTATGGAATTATCTCAAAAGAAAGCTTGCAGCTCATGAAAAGCCCTCCAGTGAAATTCATGAGCTGTGAGATAAGATTCAGGATGATTGGGAGAAGATATCAGTTGAGGAGTGTCAAAAGTTGATTTAGAGCATGCCTAGAAGGATTCAGGCAGTGCTTAAAGCCAAAGGAGGATACACTAAGTACTAATATCTATCAAATACCCTATTTATTTTAAAAGCTCTAAAACTGTTCCAATGGTGTTCCTGTTTTAAAATAGATGTATCTTGGCAGCCCCTGCACTGGATCACACAAATATTAGGTGTAGCCAGGGGTTGGTACATCACTTGTTCCCACCAACACTAAGCAGAGTTCCCATGCCTAATACTGCTATTTCATATACACTACAAAACTACAAAATATTGGAACAGTTTTTTGAGTCACTGTATCACTTGCAGTATCAGTGATGAGGAGAGCAACTAGTATGATTGATGTACCACAGTTCAGTGGTAATTGCCATTGTTAACATATTATTATAGTTGCTACTGGTGTAGCCTGAGTGGCATAGCTTCAGGATATAAATCTGAAGACCTGGTTATGTAATTGATAAGAGTTGACTGAGACTCAGGTGCAGACTGGAATGTTTCAATTCCTCAGCTCAAGCACTCGACATGTCAAAGCCTTCTTGGGCATGAACCATACTCTGTACCAACGGGGTCAGCTGAGATACTGCATGACTAAGGGCAGCTACCAGTTCAGGAGACCAGTAATGCAAACCAATGATTTCAAACAGAGTGGACCCTTCAGGCCTTTGATGCACCTGCAAGTATACATAGGGAAATCACTCGATAGACCATAATCAGGATACATATCGCGACCAGCGCAGCCTCAAGCGCTCACATCCCTTCTCTTCACCACTCCATCCTACCCCTTCGCCGGGTCGGGCATACATTTGAATCATCGATATACATCGACGAGGAAAGGTTATCGAGTTGGATGACGGTCGTTGTTGGCGGGCAGTCACTGTCGGCACTCCCTTCAGACCTCCGACAGCCAAGTTCCTGTATGTTAAGCATCAACCGAGACACCATGACAACGGTCAAGCTGTGTGAGAAGGATGGGTATCGCATAGTTAGCTTGTCAACCCTCCGCCAATAGGGCCCGACGGGGATATACTTACGAGTTGGCGAAGATGCCGCCGGTCACTTTGTAAGAGGGCTAGCAGGAACACAGACAGATGTTTCAATCATACGTCGATGAGTTGGCATACCGAGCAAGCTAGATTAATCACTCACGCTCCCTAGCTAAACAGCGAATCTTTCAGATTCAGTCCAATCACCTTTCGGAACATGGAACCTCACCAACAGCATGGTTATATTTGCAACGTTCACCCCAGATATAATTCTGTCCACAACGGTGATGTTCTCGGACGATACGAACAAGATGTTTACTCACGCAAAGTACAACGAACCTGCGTAAAGGGTGCATCAGAAGGCATGGGTAAAACGGAAACGATAATAAAATACGGACCGTCACGCAGCAAGATACCTACGAGTGAACGGTCACCGACGCTGCCAATACAATATGATCTCCACACAGTCAGAAAGAAGATGATGACATCGTATACGGTTTGGCCACCCCACGCGATGGCCAGATCTATTCCAAAGTCCCATAGCCAATGGTTGAAAATATGTAGCACGAACGGAATGCTTACGTAGGGACCTGTAGAAAGAATGAAGGCACTGCTCGTGCATGAGATGATGGTAGAATCTGCGGAAGACTCACGTGGTCGAGTTTAAATATTGAATACAGCTTAGGTGAGCATTCTTTCGGGGGGAAGTAGTGGAGATGTCCCACTGGCGTTCTGTGTTGGAAGAGCCAATCATGTCTTGTAGGGAACAGACTCACGATGGTGAAGCAGAGAGCCGCCACCATGATAATGCACAGGAGGGCCAGTATGAGACGACGTTTCTCACAGAGTGCGTAGACACGCATCGCCATAATTACTATATGATTCTAGGGTCCCGATGTGATTCAAGATGACAACACATCCACTCACCCGCGCAGAATAATTGGACGATCATAATGCCGAACCGCTCAGCAATCTGAAGGGAATTGCAACTGAAGTAGTCACGGTTTTCTGTCACTTTGCCAGACCATGAAATAACTCACACCTAAATAGAGACTTGTAAATGGAACAAGAAAGGATAGTGATGCAACATACAAGGTTATTAGTAGGCCCTGTCTTCATAAATGCTTGTACAATGTCGACAGTGTGAACACAAAGAGCAGAGTAACGAGTGGCAAGGAACAGCGTGAAACCCAAGCCGAAATGTGGTCGTCGCCAAAAATGGCCCATCTCCGCAGGGAATGTGAGTAGCTGATCATAGAAGAGAATAACTATAAAGAATCGTCACGGGAGAAGTGCAGTTTGGGCATGGACACGTACCGAATGCTACGAGCTTGCCCACTTTGATGATCTCCCTGTGTAGAAATGAAGAAATGTGTTAGCATCTTCGCAACCGAATCTATGGCTACTCACAATTGAGCAGACATCGACACTCAAAATGCTCAAAGAAATGATCGCTAGGGGGATATTATATGATAGCAGAGGAGGGAATATACAACCTATAGCTAAGTACCAGTCCAGCCGAGGGAACTTCGTAAAAGCTGGTTATGCATTGTTTGTTTCGAGGATGCATCCCGCGGTACTAGCTCATCTGAGGCTGCGGGGCCCAATCACACGCATGTCTTGAGGAATGATTAAAACAACCCCGAACTATAAGATCGTGCTCAACAGCTCTCAGCTAGTACGCGAAAAAACATTCAATGACCTAACATGCAGCTCGACTGATCACTACTCACGGGCTCACAGTGGACTCCAGTGTCACGTTTGAGCATCAGCAGCTGTCAAGGACGGGATCAAAACACTTCTGAAACCGTCGTGTGGTTGCTCTTCTGCGTCAAACCCCGCATATGGACCACTCTGCACGGTGACGACTTGTATCATTGGGCTACGCCCCCTCCTACACCCCAGTGACTTTGGCGTTCATTCGTGGGCCCATTGGTATGTCGTGCTGCGATGATACGATGTTCTTTTTTCCTCAAGCGATTCGAACAAACTTACCCAACGTCACGGCGCTCGATGATCGGCGGGGCAAAATGGCAGCTTATGATTTGGTTTCGGAGTTTGAAACGAACTTGAAGACCTGCCTATTTACGTAAATTGTACTGCGACCCAATGGACAGACCACCAGGTTGACTCTTGAATTGTAACCAGGCTAAAGAAATCGGGAAACGAAAAAAACAACGCCGCCCAGGGACACTACCCGTCCCACGGGTTATACTGGGTCATGCAACCGTACTGCATCCTCGGCCTCAGTGGGCTTTCATGGCCGCGTCGGCGGCAGGTAAGAAGGGGATGAACTGAACTGAACGCACACGCCATTTGAGCATCCAGGCTAGGTGGACATTCGGACCAAATAACCTCGGTGGGCGTTCCCAACCCCATGTTGGACCATGCCTGTAAATATGATCGGAACATACCTCGCCGAGTGTTGAGAGATCAATGTTTCAACCTCGTAGGTGTTTCTCACACATGCAAAGAATTATGAACCTGGGAGCGCTGGGAAGATATTCAACTCGAAGAATCGAGCGTTCATGGTTCTCGACATGTTGAACACCCGTACCAAGGCTAAGCACATTGAAGGCGTGTCCCTTTCTTGTCCTCTCCACATCTCTCAGTGGTCAGGTTTGCGCTGATGTAAACGAGGTTGATGCCAAAGCGGCTGAGAAGCTTCAAGTAAAAGTAGGTTCTTGTTATTGACAACTGCCAGACAACTTGCTTCGGAAACGGGAAATTCGCAGGTTCCGTAATGGCCGGAATAACCCTCGGCTTTCTTCTTCACCATTCTCCAACCTTGAAGGAGATTCCAATCTCTTGAGAATCTGGTGAGCGGAGTGAGAAGCGTTTGGTATATCCGCTTGTTGGTTAGCACACTATTCCTCCACGGAGTAGGTTCGGGGGTCTGCCGACACACAGCTTGAACTGTCAATTTTTAGCACCAGTGTTTCAGTAAATTGACAGTGCGGACGCAAAGACTCCGACACCTCAAGTGTGGAGGCGCCTCACACGTCCGCCAACACCGCCGTCGACGCGTCTGTCCTCCCTCCGTCTCGTCATCAAGGTAAACGATCCTTGTGTCGACGACTGGAACCCGAGTTCAAACTGGCCCCGGCCACGGTAACTGGATGCGCTTCAGAACCTCTTGTCCATTTGACCCATATCGCGCCAAAACGGACAAATCGATTGTGTGGGTGAGTCTGACATTGAAAAAGTGCGGGGAAACGGAATCATGATAGCAAGAGGACGCGACGGTGAAGTTTCAGCGTCAGGAATGGTGGGGAGCAAACATGAGCGCGCTGCGGACCAACGCTGAACCTATGGCAGCAGGCGAAAGGCTATGGATAATTACCACGAGCTGACTGAAATTATGTTACTGAAGTCAGGCAGAACGAACATACGATCAATGGAACGTGAGCTTGCATATTTCCTTGCAACTGCGGAATTGGCGTGCATTTGTATGAGCTCCATATAAATTCCCCAGCAGGAGAAGAGTGGTATTGAGCACGTCCGAAGGACTCTTGATGACCGAGCAGCGCTAGCGTTGAAAATGGGCACGGGAAGCTTAACGTAATACATTATCCGACAATCTTCAAAGAAATACTCGGGTCTCAAGGGTACTTGCTGGTTCGTGCGGAAGACCTTGACTCGCCACTGCTATGAACAAGAAGCCGTTACTATATCTCTGGAAGTACACATATATCTGCAGTATCTATACAAGGGGATACAACTTGTTATATGAGACTGCAGGGTAAAACAAAGGCTCAGTCCGGATCTCTCACATTTGTGCCAAACAGCCTGATGATGCGATAGAGATCCGCCAGCCGACTATCAACGACTGTCAATGACCCGACACCATTGAATATATCGTACACGCCGACTCACCACGTTGCCAGGGTTGAACTTGACGGGCGCCACCCCCAACGAATTTGCTGCAAGGTCGCCGCCAATAGTGGGCCTTTCTGTCTGTGTCATGAGCTGATTGGCTTAAGCTACCGTTCCAACGGCATCTGAGAGCTCATCGTCCATCCGAAGCTTGGCCACACCACATCGGCGGGAAAGAGGGGTCGCCAAGTTGGCCATTGTCATATGGTTGGGGCCAAGTTCGTGTTGCTGGTGCCCACATGAGAGAAGAGCCGTCAAGACACAGGATGAGGATCAGAGTGCCGGAATGTCCATCATGATAAGTACAGTTTGACCGATCCTCTAGGCATTAAACCTGAGGGATTGGCGAGCAGGCGGGGTTCCCAGAAGGTTGCCTATTCGTAGTTACGGACCGCAAGTCAGGGAACACGAAGCTTTCTAACTGAAAGCTGAGTGAAAGATATGGGACGGCACAACTTTGCCCGTCATTTCCATGGCAGCGATGACGGCCAACGACCTACTCCGCGTCCAAACCCGTGTATTAACATCAACACGATTGTTCTCACCGAGATAATCTCGATAGTGATGGGTAAGAGTATATACCGTCCCAACAGAAAGCTTTTGGGACGATCCCTGCAGACGAACGTCGCTTGAGGATTAAGTTGCGTCTTCCTTGACACAAAAAAATCTTCATGGCATCACACCCGTGGCAAGCCTCTGCTCGTGTTGGCAAAATATCGTCTTGTCTTGCATCCTTATATAGAAGCCACAGTGAGTGGACGACCATTCTTCACCCAAGCAAACTCACGTATTCGACAGGAGAATATGATTCATCCCCGGGAACGCTTCCCGGTATTCAGGTCATATCCGAGTATGGAAAATCGGGTGTCCAACTGCCCAGCTTACGGCCTCGCCACCAAAGACTTGGTCTACCACCTAAAGACCTGTCTGTTGCCGTCGGGCAACCAGCGAACGGATTTCGTTCCCAACGAAATGCCAGCGGTCTCACGAGATGAGTAAGTGTTGGGTTGGGACAGACTGTGCCAATATCTATTTCCCCCGCGGACGAGGGAGTTGCACTAGATCCCGACGATGAAAAGGAGCATGGGATGTGAATGAGAAGAAAAGGAACCGTCGATCGATAAGCGTGCAGGACGGTCGACTGTGAGAAAGGGCTCTCGGAGAGGAGGAGCGCGACGGTGGGATACGCGTCTGTGGCTATGGATTCGTGACCCGAAGATGACGGGGGTGACAGGGACGCAGAGTAAGCAGCGGGGGACGCGGAGGACCTGGACTGGATGTGCCACACGCCCTCCATTTCCCGTACATACTTGGGACTGAACTTTTTCTTTTCGGCCTTGCACTGCGCGAGGATGCGTAACCGTCTTCGGAAGAGTCCATCCGTGTCTGGTAATGCACCCGGGCGATGAACGGTGTCGGGTTCCGTCGCAAAGGGAAGCCACCACCATCCGACGAGGTCGATCCCGCCGTCTGACCTGCCACCGACGCGTCGAAGGGCCATTGAGAAATGTGCTTGCAACAGCTGGAGAGAACGCTGTTCAAACGCTGTTCCACGATGTACGGAGGATAGCTTGGAAGCATGTCTGCTCATCGCCACCGACGACGACGACATGAACGAGGTGAGAGCGTGGAGGGGTTGTTTCAGTTGAGTTGGGGGGTCGCACGGACGTTTCCGGCCAGACAGTGTTTCCCTCCGACTCAAGTTTATTGACAGTGTTCGTCCGTTCGTCCTCGCCATGTCCTAGTATGTTTCTTCGTCTCGTCGTACGACGAGCAACGTCTTGCTGACCAGCTTGTGGACAGCGTCATATTTGGCCGCAGCATCAAAAATGAGTACCTCACGCTGGGTACGCTCTTCACTGTCGGCGCAACCGTGTTCGCCTTGAGGGGCGGAAAGAAAGACGCTGTTGCTGCCAGCAGGCCTCTAACAGAGCGGGTCAAGGACGCGGTGCCTATCAAGGCGGAATCCAGGTGTGTTGTGTGCGTTCCCGGTCATTGACCCGAGACTCATATACGTACAGCGAGGAAGAAGAATTGTAAGTGTGCTATTTGCGTTGCATGAGTCGCTCTGTACGACGTCCTCTGACACGTAGGATAAACAGCATCAAGAACTTTGTTGCAGAGGCGGAGAAAGAGAGCGGAGGGTCATCACATCACTGAGCGCGTCGTCGTCGGTTGTACGAGTGTTTCCATGAGACCGCAAATATAGACTTTGCTCAGCTGCTGAACCAATTGGGAGACGTTTCAAGCTCACTGTTTGACACGACGTACGCTACAATTTCTTGCCGGCTATTTATTTAGCGGTAGTACATGTCACCGGTCGTCTCTAACCACGACGATCACTACCAACGCTCTTTACCGAACTTTCTTCTCATGACCACCGTCATGCTTCCCCTGCCGTCCCCACCCGAGCACCCTGCATCTCTCTCCGTGCTCCCTTCCCCGCCGACTTCCCCCAGAGCAACGACGGCGCGTATACGGATCAAGGTTCCGAGAAAGCCTGGTTCCCTAGGGAGTGTCTTACCTATAACCAGTTCCGAAGGATATACAGAGCCAACGGAGAACATGTCGCCTTCTTTGTCCAGGATCGCGAGCGCCGACCCGGACCCTCCCGGCCCTGAGGCCACACCATCGAGCGCGCGCCCGATCACTAGCAAGCGGAGAAAGCCATCAATCACCTATTATACACCTTCTTCACCCTCCCCGTGGAGTCGACGACCGCAAATGAACCAAATGTCATCCAGCATGGATAGCCCCCGTGATGGGGAATCTGTCATGGGGAATGGAAAGGAGAACGTGTCAAAGAGGTCAAGTCTCGTCTTGGGATCACGCTCGCCTTCGACTCGTGAAAGCGTGTGTTCTCTCGATGGAGCGGGTGCAAGGGAACGAGAACCTCTGACACTGGTCGAAAAGTAAGCATGCTTCCCAAATCCAGCCATCGTTTTCTTTAGAGGACGGGCATGACCCATTACAACGCGCACTCGCCCCAGCGTGGACTACCTCACAGTTTGGTTCTTCCTAATGATTATGGTGCCCAGGACTATATTGTCACGTCCCGTTCCCCTTTGCCTCAGACTCCAGAGCGTTTCATGTGATGCTAATCTAGATCAGACACGCAGATCTATTGCACATCATTGCGCAGAAGGAGCGAAAATGCCTTGAGTTGCGTGACCAACTCGTCGCACATGAAAAAGAGTTAGCAGAACGTGAGTAATCCCGTCCTTCCTTTGGTCGTTGCCAGCGCGGCACATTAAATTCATCATCCGTCTTATCAACGTCGCAATATCTCATTTACCCACCCTTCTTGCAGTGAAACGCAAATGGGGACGTATCGTCAACTATGGTCACGACCCCTTCTCAAATGCCGCCCCCACTGCCGGCCTCAGCGGGGTCGCCCTCGACGGACTGAAAGAGAGCGTCCGTATGATCGCCGCGGGCTTCGGCGATCTCAGTGGGAACATTCAGGAACTAGAACCCAGCGACGGAAACACCCCCTCGAAACACAAATCACTCACCCACTCACCGCGCGAAATCAACAGCGCCTCGAATGTCCGCGCGAGGCGAACGGGCAGCAAACATTTTTCAATGAGCTCCATGTCCTCTATCCAAGAAGGCCCACACGCCTCAGATCATGTACTTGAAGGTGAGGATGGGGAGATGATCGCGACCGCCCCCTCTCTTTCCCGCACTGGCAGTCTCGGTTGTCGGATACACAAACGAGCCTCGCGTTCTTTCGTCAAGGAGCCGACGGCGCCTACGAGCGCGTTCGTCCCAGCCATCACTCAGCGACCTACGCCGGCCAACTTGGACATGGGCATGTCACTCATACTGGCTCCTAGTCCTACGTTGGTGACACCGCTCTCGGCGAGCGTGGAGCCCGCCTCAGCCAGGGCCACTCCCAGATCCCCGGTGTTGGGGTCGACATGGGCCGCTGTGCCCATGAACGCGGGACCAGTGCCGTCCTGGATGGACAGTATGGGGATGAAACTGAGCGGACTGCAAAAGAGCAAAGCGTACGTGGTCGTCCTGTCCATCCGAGTGCTCTCTGCTCGTCTGCTTCCTCCTGATTGATTTTTTAACCCTTCCTTGATACAGGTTTTCCACGGGTCAGAAACATGCGTCGTTGCTCTTGGCAGGCGTCTCGGATACGATCGCCTTTGCCCTCTCCCCTGGACCCACCGCTACCACACCCGCACCCGCGCCAGCCCCGACTCCGATTTCCCGGACACCAAGCGTCCTATGTTCGACGATACCCCGCTCGACACCTCCCGTATCGACCAAGTCATCCCTAATCACGCCTACGCCTCCGCCTCAACCTCAACCCAAGCCCCAGTCCCGACCACGCCTGTCTTGCAAAACCACGACAGACTGGTTGGACGACGACGAGGGACAAGAGATGGTTAATGCTAGCGGTGGGTTGTTGATCCCCGATTCAAAGTGGCAACCGCCCGTGCGTACGGTAGATGTGGCGGACAAGCGGGGAGGGGCGGTTGCCACTGCCACTGCCGTGTCCTCTTTCGACGACGATGATTGGAACTGGTGAGCGCTTGGAAAAGTGAAAGTACATAACGAAGTGTCCTGTGGGTTATACCTCGTTTAAAGGGTCACGACGAGATGAGATGATATCCCGTGTATTTAGTACGCGGTTCAAGTGTGTATTTTGTTTACTTTGGGTTTTTTTGCCCGCGGGTTGATGAGAGTCCAAAGTGGGAACAGCGTGGTCCGTCGACCGATGAGGAGAAAGAGGAGGAGTTGGATCCGACATGTTGCACCAGCAGTCCGCTTCGGCCGACACAGTAGGAAGTAGATGCCATGATAAGCAATGATCAATTCACCGATAACCACCGCAGTTTCCAGTAAAAATCGGTGAAGTCCACTTCTTCCTCAGTGACAATCCTTTCACTGATTGTCACTTTTCGCTACTGGAGATCGGTGATATTTACACTGGCTCTCAGTGTACAGGACACTGTAAAGTCGACTGTTTTACACCGTTCTGCAGTGTATTTCACGGCATTCCCCACCCCTTAATTTGAATCTGCCAATTTCTCGTCTTAGGGTATATCCATGACTGGTCAATTGTACGAGCTTTGGGTTATTGCGACACAATATACATAGAAGTATGATACCGTCCATGCGCGGAAATAGCACAGTACCATGTGATCGAGAGACAATGAAAAGCCTGAGCTAGAGAATGCGAAAGGAGCAAGCTTCAACATCTGTCAATGAGAAAATAACAGCAGTACTGGGTGATTGAGAGAGAATTGAAAACCTAGAGAATACAAAAGGTCAAAGCAGTTTGGGTCGAGAAGAAGCATCTGAGTGAGCTGTGAAGTGTGTTGGTTCTATGTGTCAGAACTCAAACACAATCACTCAAAGTGAGCTTATGCGAATGATGAATGATGATTCCAAGAATGAGAAACAGCGACTATAGACTGACTACTTATATACTACTAAACATGTGTTTACAATGAGGTATACATGAGGTATGATGTCATGAGTCTAGAATGTTCTAGACTGTGATATGTGAAAGGTGAAGATGTGAAATGTGAAAGTGTGAAGTGATAGATATGTGAAGGTTTAAAAGTTCTTACATTACCCCCTTTTCCAGACTGAAGCTCCTGATGAGGTATAATTAAGGAGTAGGAAATTCAAAGAAGGAATCGTCATATCGGTTATAATTTTTTCGAAATTCAAGAAATTCTGAGGGAGTAAATAAAGATGTGGGTGTAGGGGATGGTAATCCAAGACAGATTGGACATGTACATGGAGAATCTTTTCTTTGATGTTGGTTATGTATTTTGACCACTAGTCAGGGTGCTTCAGGATTTATACAATGGAATTCCTTGATGGTGTCTTGAGCGTGTACAAGCTCTTTAACGGGAATCTATTCATTTTCTTCCCTTGGGTAACCTTTCCAGTGTATGAGGTAATGAATCATATTACCAATGCATCTAGAATCGATTATGTATTCTACTTCTGCTTCTTCTTTTCCTGAGACAATTTCTGGTGGCGGTGGTGGAGATTGCCATTGAGATGGGAATTTGCCTTTGTGATAAGGGTGAAGTAAGCATTTGTGGAACACGGGATGGATTTTACGCCATGTTTTGTCTAATTTGAGGCGATATGAAGCTAACCCTTCTTTTTTGATAACCTCAAATGGACCATATCGTTTATCATCTAATTTCTTAGAGGGACATTCCATTTTGATGTTTATTGCTTTGAGAAGCACGAGGTCTTTGGGTTTATATTCAACCGGAGGTCTTACTTTCTGGTCGTGGTATCGCTTCATGTCATATGCAGCCATTTTCAGAGCAGATCTGGTGATTTCTCGCATGGATTTCATGTCTTCAATGAATTTGGCTGCTGCTGGATTACACTCTTTGGTCTTTTGAGTGAATCCAGATCTCGGTTGTTGTCCATAATTTAAGATAAATGGGGAAAAGGTGGTGGCGGAGGTGGTCATTTGATTATGTGCAAACTCCGCAATGGAAAGCCATTCTGACCAATTAGATTGTCGATGGTTAACATATATTCTTAGATATTGTTCGACCCAAGTGTTGACACATTTTGTTTGGCCATCTGTTTCTGGGTGGTAGGCCATCAATGGATTTCCTTCAATTTGGAGTTGTTTGTAAAGTTTGGTCATGAACGAAGATATGAACTGTGGACCACGATCACTGATAACCTTTTTTGGAATACCATGTAATTTAAATATTTCGTTTGTAAATATCTTAGCTACACCTTGGGATGTAATCTCGGTCATAATGGGGAATAGACATATCATTTTGGTAAATCGATCTACAACTACCATTATTGCATTTTTTTCTTTGGATTTGGGTAATGGACCAATCAGATCTACTAATATGATTTCCCAGGGGGCGGATGGAATAGCATTAGAGTTAAGTGGAGTTTTCTTTCCACGGGTATCTGTTTTGACTTTTTGGCATTTGTCACATCCTTTGATATATTGAATGAGATCCCACTTAAGTGTGGGCCAATAATAGTGAGATTTGATTAAGTCGTGTGTGCATCTGATTCCTGGATGACCTGCAAGTGGATGGTTGTGGTTTTGTTTAATAATGAGTTCTCGCAGTTCGGGATTGTTTGGAATATAGAGGAGGTGTTTCTAGTGTATCAGATCGCTTTTGACATGCCATGGAGAGTTGGATAATTTAAGTCCATCTTTTACAAACTGTTCTACACAGTATTGGTTTGTCTCAATCATTGACTCAATCGTTTCCAACTGTTTTTGTGAATGAGATCGAGTATCCACCCTTTCGGGAAGGATCTCTGTTGAAGAAGACTCTTCAATCTTAGATGAGTTTGATTTTGACTTAGATAAAGAAGATGAATCAGTGGGTAATGAAGAAGTAAATACAGTAGGAGAGAGGACTTGTATTTGAGTATCTGACTCTACCCCCTTTTCAAAGTCTGGCCTCCAGGACAGAGGATCTGCTGGGTTTGTTTTTCCAGGACAATGTTGGATTGTGTAATGATATTCCTGGAGGAATTGATGCCAGCGTGCTTGTCGTCGACTAAGATCTTGGGGTTTTGTGTAGTACTCAAGGTTTTTGTGATCTGTTAGGATCATGAAAGGGTGAACAGCATTGAGGAGGTATTGACGCCATTCCTTGAGTGTGAAGATGATTGCAGCCATTTCGAGGTCGGCTGCGTGGTAGTTGTGTTTGGCATCTGTGAGTGAATGAGAGATATAAGCAATGGGATACCAACAGCCTTCAATTTGTTGAGATAGGATTGCTCTGATCCCAATACCCGATCCATTAGTTTCGATATGGAAAGGATCTTTATTATTTGGCATACGAAGTGCTGGTGCTGTGGTGATCTTCTTTTTTAATTTCTCAAATGTTGATTGGCAATCTTGTGACCACTCAAAAGGGAGTTTTTTGGATGTAAGGGCATTGAGTGGTCTAGCGGTAGTAGTGAATCCTTTGATGAAATGCTGGTAGAAGTTGAGGAAACTGAGGAAAGCACGGAGTTTCTTGTGACTTTTTGGTACGGGCCAATCGGTCACTCCTTTGACTTTTCCAGGGTCCATCCAGACTTGGTTCTCAGACACTGGTAGACCAAGGTATTTGATCTCTTGGGTTTTGAAATCATATTTTGTGTGTTTGAGAGTGAGTTGATTTTCCCTCAGTACTTGTAACATGGCTTTTATGACTTCGCAATGTTCCTCAAGCGTTTTTGTAAAGATCATTATGTCATCCATGTAAACAACTACTTTTCCTTTATTAATGAGATCTTGAAAGATGTGATTCATCATGGTCTGGAATGTAGCCGGAGAATTGGTCAAACCGAAGAACATGACCAAAGGCTCAAATAAGCCACTGTTTGTTTGGAATGCCGCTTTCCATTCATCTCTGCCTTTCATCCTTATGTTATTATAACCCCATCTGATGTCTAATTTGGAGTAATATTGGGCATTTTTCAGCTTGTCGATTAACTCGGAGATAAGGGGTAGTAGATACCGGTTTTTGACAGTGATGTTATTGAGTTTTGGATAATCCTGAACAGGACGAAGTTTTCCATCTTTCTTTTTAATGAAGAAGAAGGCGGAGACGAAAGGGGATTTCGAGGGTCTTATGCGACCAGTCTTGAGGTTCTCCTCGAGGAATGCATCAAGTTCTACTTGTTCAGCTGCAGTGAGATTGTAAATCTTGCAGTCGACTTTGTGGTCGCCTGGGAGCAGTTCTATGGCATGATCCCATGGCCATCTTGGAGGAAGTTCATCAAAGACTTCTTTGGCGAAGACATCTTTGTATTCATGGTAAGCCTCAGGGACGACATCCTCGAAGGTCTTTTCATGTTTCTTTCCAGCTTGAGCTATTGCAATATCAGTTGATAGATTCCTTATGTAATCGGGATCCATTGCGAATAACCTTTCTGGTTCTTTGTCTTCCTCGTCGTCTTTGCATGCCATAAGTCCAGGCATGTGTTCTCCATTGCATGTGAATTCAAGGGTGTTCGTGTGCCAGTTGATAATGGGATTGTGTTTCTTTAGCCAGTTGTGTCCAAGGAATATTGGATGTGTGCTGAGTTTTGACATGGTCATGGCGATTTGTTCGGAGTGATCACCAATCCTCATTTCAACTATAGCAAATTCTCAAAATGATCCTGCAACATTGATTGTTCCATCTGTGTTATAAATGTGGATGGGTCTTGGTAAGGAATAGGTTTTCAAGCCTTTTTCCTTTGCATATGTCTCATCAATTGTTGTTCTGGTACATCCAGAGTCTAATAGGGCTACTACGTCTAGGGTTTCACCTGATGGATCTTCTATTTGTACCTTTACTTCAAAAGAGTCTTTGGATCTTTTTCTTTGAATGAATCTTGGCTTTTGTTGTAATTCGCGTAGTGCGAACTGGACTTCTAATTCATTCATATTTTTTAATTGTTGAATAAGTCAGGGAGTGACTTTTTCAATTTGAGAATCGTGCACAAATGATCTGACGTGCTTCATTGCTCGATCTTTGTCGGTGTGATCGATCACCTTTTTGATCCACTGAGACGTCCAAGGGTCTACAGTGTTCATCCACGATTGTTTTTGTTTATCCAATTGGTCAGATCGGATTGCTGTAGAAGTCTTACAAGACTCAGGTTTTGCAACCTTATTCACCTTTTCAGGAAGGATCTTGTCTTTCTTCATAAACAACTCAACGTGAACTTTTGTGGGTCTTTTTAGGATTTGAACCGTTAGTACAACCTCGAGTTTCTTGGGGATCTCATTTTCATTTTCTGATTCACACATGTCATCAATGTCGAGAACTGAATATTTATTTGTCATAGTGGAAATTCAGTTTGTAGATGATGATGTATGTACAGAAGAGATAGAAAATGTCTTTTTAGAAGAGGCAGTCAATCCCTTTACTGCTCTTCTTGCGGAAAATCCTTTTCTACTTTCTCGATGGCCTCCCTCAGACCTTCTGCAGTAGTATATTCGATGGTGACTCCGTGGAGCACTATTTTCCGGATCTGGCGAGGTCTGATGTGATCTTTGCAAGGCCAAGGCTTTCCGCACTTGACACACTTGCCTTCTGCCCATGCTTTGGAGATATCCATGGGGGCGCCTTGTCCACCAAATGTGCCCATCTGGTTTGGGTGGATTTTGACTGTCACATCTGCAGCAGGAGTGGTCATGTAAGTTTTGGAGGTGGGCTCTGAATTGTTGGGCAGGTTGACGTGTGCCACGAGAAAACAAGGGGTCAATAGTATGTTATCACACTATTCTGGAGTGATGCAATGTTGGTGAGACTATATTCCCTGGGCTGACATAGCCCTGCGTGGGGTTCCACGTTCTGAGTTTAGTGTTTTGAGGAGGCACAGTCAAGGTGCGCTTCCTTTCGGCAATCTCGCCCAGAATGCGGTCAGCTTTGATGAGGGCGTGGGTCCACTCATCAAGATCGTTTGAGTCGAGAAGGTGGGTCTGGATCATCTTGACAAATTCAACAACTTCATTTTTTGCTGCTCTTCTTAGCAGTTGGATAAGGAATCGCCCTGCAGTGGCGACATTGTATTGTGCCTCAATGACACATTGGTTGAACCAAAGAGTGAACTCCTCAATTGATTCAGATTGTTTTTGCCTAAGAGTGGCAAGGTCTTGCTTGGCCTTTCTGCGCAGGTCGGCGGGCGCAAATGTAATAGCTAGGTTTCTTGTGAATTCATTGAACTCATATGTTCCTAGGTGATGGCTGTGGGCATTGAGGAACATATCTGCGAATCGGCCTGCGTTGCCGTTGTGCATGAATGAGAGGACCAGCATGATCTTCTGCTGATTGGATGGTTCTTTCTTGAAACCTCCTAGATATAACACAACTGTTCGCCACCAGCTGTGGAACTCTTTCTTGTTGCCGCTAAAGGCAGTGGGTTTTGGAAGGATGGATTTCCTGATGTCTGGGGTGGACATGGGAATGCTTGGGGCGGTAGGAAGGATTTTGGTCTCAGGGAGACCCTTGCATGCCGTATCTTTTTGGAATGCCTCAAGGGCATTTTTGACTGCATCGGCACATGCAGCCGTGATGAGGGCTTAGAGTTGCTTGTCAGAGAAGGTGGTAGACATCCTTTTTGGTGAGGGCGGAAAGGATTCTTCGGATGTGGGAGTTGAGGGAGTAGGGATCATGGATTGTGAAGAGTGATCCAGGATGCATATTGTTTTTCCTAGATAGTCCTGCTAAGAGCACTTTTACTGTATACTAAGCTGAATGCAGAAAGAGGGGAGTATTCAGAGCACACGAGAGCTCGATGAAGGAACTCAAGAGAATCAGTTTTGAGGTTGGATTGTTTGGTCTTTGCGGTTGGAGTTCTGCAAGGTAGAAGTCGAAGGAAACACACGTACAACGGTGACAGCAGGGAGATACTCGTCCTTGTATGACCTTTACAATGCTAACAGGTTGTACCACCAACAGATGTCATAGGTATTCCGTGAACCTGCAGGATTTGTATCAAGTCCTGTACTCGAATGGGTCGATGTTACCCAATAACCGGCGGTAGTGCACTATCCACAAAAGCAACTTTATCCTTATTTAAGATGGTGGATGACCATATATGAACACAGTGGGAGCAGTTGTGGTCTGCCTACGAGCTATGCTTCATAGAGAGCAGATTTCCCTTAAGCCTGGGATCCAGCTATGTGCTCAAAGAGAGCAAGGATAGAGACGCGCTTGAAAGCAGTGTCGAGTGGAAAGGGTTGGAGTACAATGCTGGGGATAAAACAACCCTGAGCAAAGGCAAAGTGAATGAGAATGGAGAGGGATGGGAAACATGTAACGGTGAGTACGAGGAATGGTGATGGAGGGCTCAAAGTGAGCAGTCGAAGATAATATTCTTGGAATTCTGTCAGAACTCAAACACAATCACTCAAAGTGAGCTTATGCGAATGATGAATGATGAATCCAAGAATGAGAAACAACAACTACAGACTGACTACTTATATACTACTGGACATGTGTTTACAATGTGGTGTACATGAGGTATGATGTCATGAGTCTAGAATGTTCTAGACTGTGATAAGTGAAGAGTGAAGATGTGAAAAGTGTAAAGTGATAGATATGTGAAGGTTTAAAAGTTCTTACAATTAGATTTGTTGCAATGTGGTAAAAAAGATCACTTGAAATTGCAAACCTTCAGATGCATCTCTTCCGGCACCAATGCAGGTTTCGGGTGGCTGTTGCTAACCTCATTGGATTTGCGTTGTTCAACAATGATGTCATGACAGATTGAGTCCAATTCTTCATCTCTGTTGGTGTCAGCAAAGAGAAGGGAGCCAACCAGACCACTCTTGATTATTTGCTGATGAGCATCTTCGAAGTTGCACTCAAGATCACCTCCGATCAGCTCCATTGCAATGTATGGAACAAGAACATATGTAAGAAAATATAAATGAGAGAGTGGATGGAACGCAGCTGTTGAAGTTGCAGCTTGGAGATACCTGCCAAGAAGCATACAGTGACTCCAAAAAGCGTTACAATAACTAATTCGCGCCCCGCAATCACCTGTGGGAATTACACTTCACTTTGGTGAGACCAAACAAAGTACAAACCCCTGGCTA
>QFEI01003416.1:0-15182 GCA_003316145.1 Neoboletus magnificus | reverse complement strand
AAGGTGATGTACTTTAGTCAGCTGTCCACAGACGTGGAGTGTGCCTTCGTATATGTCAGCAAAAGCTCCAGTGGCGAAGGGATGCTCTGCTCGTATGACATGACCAGTGAGATCATTCGGGAATTTCGATCGACTTCGTTCCCAATGGATCTGTCCTTCAGGTATGATAGTGGTTAGTTGATGACTGCCTGGGCTCGCTTTCTTCTCATTCCTGACGACTCCCTGCAGTAGCATAAGTCTACATCTCGTGGAGCACATAGAGGAGTGGCTAACCGGAGGGTCAACGTCTGTACTATGTCCCTCGCTCGGTATCGCGGGCATGGCCGACAACTTTAACAAAGTTTGTTCGGCATCCTGAAATCACGCTGCAAGAGTCATGCCGTACCTCTTCCTCCCCCAATGTCAGCACAATAGTTGGGCTGCGGGGATCAGAGTGGACCTAGAAGGATTTGAAAGGACAGGGAAGCACTGTGCGTAAGTAGGTGGACTACGCGCACCTTGATGGAAGGATCAATATCACCTGTGCTGCCTTCCCCCTCTGGTTGATCGGAGAGTGCCATCTTTAAGAAATTAAACTGAGGAAAATCGACCATGATCGCCTGATAATGATATTATCCCCCAAACCAATTTGCACAGGAGAAAAGGAACATACCTGAGTCACATCATTTAATGCATCCTCCCACGAGCTTTGCGCTACGTACCCCTCGCTTTGTTGAGTAAAAACACGTGGTAGTGTGGCTGGATCGAAGGATGGTATGGCAGCGTCGTTGATACGAATTCCTGGTTCCTGCAATATGATGGTTTGAATACCGAGTAGAAAGACGACGGAAGGAAGGTGGATTTGGCAGTACGGTTTTTCGAATATGCCGCAATCCAACAGTACGTGATAAGAGTGAAGAGAGAACAGGGATTTGAGGGGGGAGGCTTACGTCTTGCAAGTGACGCTGTTCTTTTTGGTATGTCTCGAGTGTCTCGAGGAATCGCTTGTAGGTATCTGGATCATCGGCGTAGTGTGCCTTTATCTCGTTGAGGTATTGGATCGCGTGGTTGAACTCGCCGGCAGGATTCCTGGCGACGGCAGTGGAGGAGGGCGCTTGGGAGAAGGGGTCCGGGGGCTGGTAGGGAGTGATGGCACGAGAGGGGAGGTAGGGGAGGGGTGCGGTGGAGGACGGTTTTGGGAGGACGGGGTTGATGGACTGGGTCGTGGTCCCGGAGGGGGTGGTGACGCGGACGGCATTTGGATCACGTGGGTCAGCGGAGATGTCGATCCTGTAGCCAGGAGGGAGGAAGGTGTTCAAGCCCTGTATGAGGGAGGGGTTGCCGTGGAAGAGCGTGGAGACACGGTCGATGAAGCCAGGGGTGTCGATGCTGGGGGGATGCAGCAGAGAGGGCGGGGAGGTGGATGGGACTTACACTTCGGTCTTGAAGTCCTTCATGATGTCGAGGAAGTGGTTGTACACGTTGGGCTTGTCTTGGAACTGGGCCCTGACCGCATCGGGGTAGCTGAGGGCGTTGGTGACGTTGAGGGGGCGGGGCGTCGTCGACTTGGGCATGGCGGGGGAGAGATGCTCGGAATCGAAATCGGAACCGAGCATGTTGGGACGAAGGAGTGTGGGAACTGGTGGATGGGGTCGAACAAAAGAGAGAGGTTCGGATTGGGCTCATACTCGACTTAAGATGCCTCCCCGTGGAAATGAAGGGCTTGACTTCACCCCCATCCTCACTCACCTAAGGCTTACCATAATTAGTGACGGCAATTTTCCCAAACACTTCACCAATTACTAGAAACTGGTCATCTGGAGAGAGTGCGAGTGAACGTATGTCTTGAGTGTCTTGGATGAGGCCAAGTTGTGCATGTGCCGACGTGTCCCAAACGTGACGGTGCGGTTTGCAGAGTGCAAGATTCCTGGCTGGTATCAGGAACTGGCCATTCCGAGACTACTAAGCCAGTAGACGCTTCAAATCGCTTGATATTACCCTCGGATACGACGAAGAACTGATCGTTTGACCAGATTAGACCAGCGTTGCAGAACGGTTGTACTTTTACTTCGATGTCCACGAGTAACCGGCCATCATTGCTGTCGTAGGGCACAAAATGCCAAACACTGGTCTGCGAGTTGCAACTTCCCGTACGGCGATGCAATGACGAGTCAAGTCGAGTCGGGTGAGAATTCAAATATTCAACTCCGTTGACCGCAAATTCGTCCTCGTGGTGCGAAAAGACCTTTTCGTATGTCTTTGCGTCCCAGACAATCAACTCGCACCCTTCGACGCAGCGAGGCACGCAACAAGCCCCGCTTCCATTTTTGCCATTTGTTCGCCGCCTTCTACTCGCCACACGTGAACCCGTTCACCGTCACTCAAGAGATGGTTACCATCCATTGAGAATGCCACCGGGATTCTCACACTACCGATGTTGATTTCGGTGGGCCGGTGATGCTCTTGTCCAATGGTCGGCACCAACACAGCTCTGTCTTGTTGGTGCGCACCGGTCATTCTAGGTGTCGTCATGAGTGACACAACGTAGCAGAGCGATGTAGGGAGGTAACGGACAAGCTGTGGTGCGTGTGCCTTCCTCGTGTTGCATACATGTTGATATAGACCAGTTTACACACGCTCTCTCACCTCTTGTTTTTGATGCCTGTTCACACTCAAACCCTGGAGTGTTTTCCAGACAAACCATTATCATTCCTGCACGGAAGCATTGTGCCACAAAAAACATGCTGGTGGATGTGAACAACTACGCGCGGTTGACAGGTATGATGCACCACACTTCATCCTTAATACATGCATTTGTTCAAGAAATCCAGGAAAGATTGCCTCTTATTCTCCACAATATCATGGGCAGCCACCACGGAACCTTTGTCTCTGTCGAGGTGAGTCAGAGAGCAAATATCCGCCCGTCGAGAGCCAGTGGAGCCAGTGGAAGATGTCCACCGGTTCTATATTTGTCCTTTGCAAGTTGTCGACTCTAACTGTTGTACGAAGGGATCGAATCAGCCCCCATTCACGTCGCCCTTGTTGGTTGGACCATGGTTGGGAAGAGCACTCTAGTGAATGTGCTCAGTGACAGGGAAGTGGCTCAATGAGGTGTCGGGGTTCGTTGCCCAGACTCAAGGCTCGTATCTGATTCTGACTGTGAGTTGAGGATGCTTTTGCGTGGTATCATTGCCAGAGTCAACCTCGTGCTGTTCTGCATGGACGCAAAGGGGATCAGGGCCAAGCACCACTGGGAGCTCTATAACAGGTATGTTCCAATTTTCGCGAAAGGAGACTCAGGGTGGCAATGGTAGTAATGCAGATAGAGGAAAGGGATTCCAGAGGCTCTGAGTGGGAAAGGAAGGCTGTGGCCAAGGAAGTCACCGGAAATTCCAGAGGCAGAGATGATGGAAGCTGTACTGATGTTCGAGGGGCTCGACAATCCAAATGAGTGCAAGGTGAATCTTGAGACTCATCTCCAATGCTTGTTGAAGTTAGCCTATGGAGAGTGGCCCGGTTGAGCCTATCGCTAATGAGTGACGTGCGCGGTTCACTTCGCCTGGACGGCCCAGTCTAAAGTAAACGAGAGAAAGGACAAATCTAAGGTTGGGATGTATTGAGTGCAGTACGCGTATATTAGATTATTGAGTATATCTGCGTTGGAAGCGTGCGCAGTGTTGGGTGACCATAGTTTTCCAATCGGATTGATTGTACCGTACTGGCAGCCAGTCCCACAAAAATAAAGATACTGGTTAAATTCAGACTTTGAGTATATGACATGTCCACCAATTCAAGGTCCATAGAACAGACTTTCATAGTGAGCGTGTCTCCTTTTATTCGACGGATTCTATCGTCAAGATCTGCGATGTTCTCTGTTCCGGCCGGCCTGCAGGTGGCGCCCACCCTGATGAGCGTATTGTTTCCATTGAAGCTTTGCAATGCGTGCGACACACCTTCGAACAAGAGCTTGCTTGTGCAAGTGGTGACACAGTGTTGCTTAATTTTGAGCGTCACATAAGGGGAGAACTGATTTCCTATGGTTTACTTCATGGGCTCGTCCTCGAGGGGAATTTGGCTTGACTGTGCATGCCAGTCTCCTATGATCAGCTCGCCATTTGATGAACTTCGCGATGTCTTGTATCCCCCATCTTTCCCTGTCAAACAGCCAGTAATGAAGATATAGAATGTCCTCGCAGAACGGAATAGTGACCAATCGCAGTTAACATCACCCGAAAAATAGAAAGGCTCTCGAAGGTGGGAGCGTGTGTCTTCTGTCATAACCTTGCGAGATGATGGCTGATTCTGTGTGAAATCGAAAAGGACCACATACCAACCGTTGAGTGAAAACATGTGAGGAGAGATTCCTTTGCACGATGGCTGAGATTGTCGTGATTGAAAGATGATCGCATTTCATTTTACATGACAAACGGGGAAAAAACTGGAGACAAAGGTGATCCGTAGCGGGTGTTGCTATGCATATGGCCTTTCATCGTTTATATAAGCATCACGGTTTGTGATGCGTAGACTCGAATACAACTCAATTGCCATGAACGCCTACACCAACATCGACTCCCAAGTTCTCCTCATTACAGCGCGTGTTAAAGCAGCCTTAGATGTTGTCCCTCATATTGTCGGGCCAAAGGAAGCCTGGGAGACATGGATGCGGAATGGACTGCAAAGTGAGATAGTATGTATACCAACCTGCAAGGCGTGCAAAGCACATATTCTAATTCACTCTTAGAAAAAGGTTCCAAAAGCCAGTCCAAGCTCTCCCTGGCCGACGTTTCTCGTGAGGGTAAACAGAATGTTGTGCCTGTACTATTATAGTGCCATGCAAATCAGCACCTTTAACATCGACGAGGTGCGGTTGGACAATCCATCCTTGATGGGAAATGAGTTTGTGGACTTTCCATTGGATGCACTCCCTGACTCGACGGGAGACGACCTCTGGTGGAAGGTGCTGCCGCCATCAGGTAAGCTGCTTCATTTGGTCTCTTTCTCTTTCTACTTGATCTTTTTTTGTAGTGTCTTTGAAGGCAACAGCACCATCTCCGTTATTACTAGAGCCACCCACCCAGAATGAACGACCATCTTTTCCAATGCTCCCTGATGAGGTAGGAATGTCATCGTCGACTGGGAATAATATGCAGTCACAGCACAAGCACAAGCAGAAGGTTCAGGATTTGTCCCATGCACAGGCTCCCCATGGGACGCCCATTTCATTTGGCAGCATGGATACTCAGACTGAAGTCAGTAAGTCCTGGGTTCCAGTTTCGGATGGCGAAGCTTGCTTAGGATCTTGAACGGCAGCGGCATCGGATACCACTAACCTGGCTTCCGACCGGCATCGCACCGGGGACATCAGAATATTCGGAACTACCTCGGGTGCCCCTGCGAGCACCTCTGGTTCCGCAGGGCCATCCAATTCGGCACCAGTCCGAAATCTGAAGAGATCCAAACGTGTTGTGAAGGAAGACGTCCCAGTACGGCCTCCAAAGAAAAAGAAGCAATCCAAGTTGATGGAGTTGGTCGCAAGCAAGGAGGATAATGTCCAGACTGGGCCATCTATGGCGTCAAGCCTCGAAGGAAATGGGGAGGTTGAACCCTCCAGGGTGAGGTTGCACCTTTACATCGGATCAAATTTCTGATGTTGCCCCAGGTTTGTGATGCATGCAGGACCCGTGCTTTAACATGCGTGTGGCCCACGGCTGGCGAATCCTCGGCCACCTGGAACGAGAAACGTGCGTGTTCCATGTGTTCCACGCAAAAAATTCGGTGCACAATTTCAGGCGAGTCACCTCGCGATTTTTTGAAGAATCATTTCTCGGCTGATAAATCCTTCAGGCATGTTCACCATTCGCCCTCCACGAGGAAAGCGGGCTGAATCATGGCCCTCGCCTCCACAGGACAAGCTCGATGGTCTGATGCAGCAGGTCACCCTGATGAGTGAACGCATCGCAGATCTGGAGAAGGAGCGGGCTTCCAATGATCAGGAGAAGGAACAGCTCACAAATTCAATTGCACGTCTGGAACTTCAGGTTGGTGGGTTGAAGAAGAAGGCCAGGTCTTGATCACAAACAGTTCCATACTTGTCTTAGCCTTGCAATCATGTATGTCATCATCCGACAGCAAACCTACATTTGCAACACTCGAGAAATAATGTACTTATTCAATAACACTTTACAAGTTTCTCATTGGCCAAAATATCCATGAGTGATGCTAAAAGGAACAAGTGAGGTTTAGTGAGCACAATGAGTGCTTAGAAAAGCTGATGCTCACTACCCAGTTCCCTGAAGTGATAGGTGATGCCAAGTTTGAGTTGATAATAGCCTCTCAGTGGAGATGGACAACCCTAAAAGGCAATGATGGAGATCTGGTTATAGAGAATGTTCCCTTGGCACACGAAGTGTTTATAGTGGTCCTTGAGCAATGTAGTTTCAAGCAGTGTTTCATATCAAACTTTATACCACCATCTTGGAATTGAGATTCAAAATTAATTTTTTATTTCTGAAACCTGTTTATGCCATAGGATAGAGCACATCAGTAGGATTATTTTGCACTCTCAAATATGAAAATCCATGGTTGGAATCCTGAGATAAAAATCCAACAAGGTGGCAGGAGGCATATATGTGAAACACCTTTATAAAAAATAGCAAGGGCCTCACTGACCCCTCCAATTGATTCAAAGGGTTCAGAAACAGTAGGGGCAGTTTAGAGAACTTGCTATGTAAGTGATAAAGTGGTAGCTGAAAAAATCCCTTAGAAAGAGTGTCCAAGAGAGGGATTTTGGCATGATGGCCTCATCAGTTTTCAGACTACAGATTATATACTGTTAGGCCATGGGTGGGAAAATACACTCCTTAATACAGTTGACTCCCTTATAACCCATACCCCTTTGAATGGTGCTGGCAGCCAAACTATCAACTCAAGAGGGTATGTCTTGTAAGGAACATAGATTATTGAGAGGTCATATTACAATACTTCCCACTACATTTGATTGAAATTCATGGTAGTTCATGCATTGGAAGCTTTGAAGGGGGTATGGGTTATAAGGGAGTCAATTGTAGCCTTTGTAAAAGGGTTCCCATGTATTTATCTGGTCATCCCAAAGATAAGTCACTAACTTGAAGTCAGGGATTCCTCATGAGAATATTACCATCCTATAGAGGACATCTCTGTGGTCATTTTGAGCCCCTAATCATGCAAAATGGTGGTTGCATTTTGGAGATAAAATCAAACAAGGCTATATGAGGTATTGATTTTAGATCACCATGTAGATGTTTTTTGGAGTTATGGAAGTGTTCCCAATGGATTCAGAGTGTTTGGAAATACCAGGAAAAAATGCTGAAATGGTGCCTGGACAGTCTTCTGCTTTGATATGCCACATTTTTGACAGAGTAAAGGAGGAGAAGATAGTGTCATTTGCTTATTTGATTTTTTGGAGCTTAGTAGATATTACCACCATGTTCACAGGGTTAATTAATGGTAGGGACATACTCTTTCATGACCATATCCTAACTACTTTTTTATCTTCCCCACTATTTTCTTTTTCAATTATCATGAATTTCTCATTAGCTGATTCCACAAATTATAATCAGACTCCAAAGTACAAAGCCTTTCTGGCTCAAAGATCACTGCTCCCAAAGACCTTCAGATCAAAAGAAGCATGTTTATCTCAGATGCTGCAAAAAGTCAGTTAGGTTACATTATTTGTTTATTGTTGGTAACATAGTCTCCTATGTAGACTGGACAGTTCTTGAAGTCAACACCACCATTGGCAACCATAGTCAATTCCAAATCCAGCACCTATGTGCAGGAGAAATATAAGCAGGTAGAGAAGATCACAAGATATGCAATGAGTTTCTGTTTCACTTCACAATAGTTTCTGGCTGGGTAGTTTTTATATATATACTACTTTGGAGAGCTTAAGCTGTTCTATCTAGACCTCCCCTCACAGTGAGATATAGGAGCATAGTCACTTATGTGGAAGATCAGGCTGTGAGACAAGGATGACCAAGGTAGAATACTATATTAGTGGTGCTCAGGTAGACTATTATGTGGCTATTCTCAGAATCTAGAACATGTTTAGGCAGGCAGGATGTAGCTATCAGGGTTCAAAAATCATGTCATGTCAGCTTTTTGCTTCACCTGTTGACATTCTGCAGGACTTTAAGCCCTGATTAATAGGCCTACAGCCATGGCTAGTAGAGAAACTGGTTGGGGATCTGTAGCCTCAAAGAAGATTATTGATCCAATCTCTCAGACCATACCAACAATGCCAACAAGGGACAGTGCTCATGCTGCTCCAGTGAAGTGTCATGCAAGGGGCAGTAAGCCTGAGATAGCATCCTTAATCCTTCTGCCTACTATGTACATCATCAACTACTGAAACTATGAAGAAGTCAGCTGCAAATATAATATGGGAGGAGAACCATGTGGATTAACTTGTTGGCTGGATCACAACCCATATTGTGGATCATCACATCCTATTTCATGATCACTCAGCATCTACTTCAACCACCAAGTCTCTGCTTGGAAACAAGCCATTAAGAAAGAATAAAAAGATATTGTGGTGGCCATTGCAAAACACATACTTGAAGATGATTTGGACCATGCTACTTTGTACTCATCTGATCCTGCAAGATATGTATGTTACCTCTGTCATTAATTGTTTGTGCACATAAGTGATTTGATTGTTTTTCTTGCAATTTGAACTTATGCCTGTGAATCCAGACTCAAAACCAAGTATTGTGAGCAGTATTTGCAGTTGAAAAGTACCAGCGGTAGTATTATATCCCACTGTGATGAGGATATGGATACTACTCCTGTCCAAAATCTTCTTGGTAAGTCAATTATTTCTTTTTCATCTGTCACTCAACTCCCTACCTAGAGGACATTGTTTGGGTATTCCCATACTATAAAGTGCTTGACACCATCTGGAAGGGCATTCTGTCCTTTGACAGCAAGCTCGTATCCTCCAAGCCAAAGGTTGATCATGTGGAATGCCTTCTGAATATTGTCAAGAGGCATTTGCACACATGAGGCTCAATGATGAGAAAGAAGTGGAAGTGGAAGTGAAAGCAGAAAAGTGGAAAAAATAAAGCAAAAAGCCCTCAGAATGGAAGAAGAGGAAAGTGATACTAAGCCATCTCCTATATATAGTGAGTTCACTCTTTTCTTGGCTATATAGCACCACCAAGTTATCATAGATGAGATACAACCACAATGGTATTCCAATCATGATGGTGAGCTTTATATTTCTTCTTTTCATTATCACTGATATAAATGAGATGGATTTGCAAATCCAAGACCCATGTATGTTTTTTTTTCCACTTGTATCATAATCCATTCACTCCATTTATTCAGACTTGGAAGAGAAAATGAGACTAGAACCTACCAGGACCAAGCTTGAATCCATTAGTGCATATTTTATACTCAAGCATCAAAGAAAAAACCATCTGCTCTTATATTCTTCAAGAATGTCAGGACAGTGAATATCCTCAAATTACTTGCCCACAGCTCAAAGTTAGCTTTATTCCTATTGACAACTTTGTTGTATTAATCAGTTGATGGGTGACATCTGGCCTGGCTCAGGAGATCCACTCAAGACTTTGAGAAGGCAGGTGTTACATTTCTTTCCTCCCCTTTCCTTTTTATTACACTTCAACAGACTTATTTTCTTTTTGCTCGATTACTCACCCCATTTCCATCATCATCCATTTCTCTCGCATTCCCCACTTACTTCATAATCGAGCTTACATCCTTCACACTGCCCAGTATTCATTTTCACTTCATTTATCTTCTTGTACTCACACCTGCCCTTAAGTACCTCAAGTAATACTTAAACTCGACGTCAATACCATGTACTACAAGCTAGATCTTACTTTCTTACCTGTATACAGATCCCCTTTCTTGCCTTGAAACCTCGAAAGGCCTGAATGTTGTTCAAGGATCCCTTCCTGTTCTTGATCCTTGACCTATCACTCTGGGATCCCCTTCCCTTGTGGTCCCTCATCCCCATTGTCTGAGGAATCTCCTTGATGACTGTCCTTGTCCGTTGCACCAAGAGAAATCCCCCCCTTGTCGACATTTGACCTAGAATCTCTTTGATCCAACTTGTTGAGCTTGTTCTCTACCTATTGAAAGTCTACGTTCGCAGGCTAACCACGGACCGAGCGTAACAGCAGGCAGTAACTGGCATGTTATTCCTGTCTGAAATCACCACACCCAGTAAATTTCTCTTCTTGTTAGCTTGAAAAGACATTCACTGCTTTGTATCCATACACAGAAGCATTTTCAATGGAACCATTAATGCTTGTTTTTTTTTACTTAGACATCAATACATCACCACCATATCTTTTCTCTCTGGTGATGATGGTATGTGTTATTGTTTCTTTTTTCTGAAAACTTACCTTTGCTAATAATATTTTCTGTCCAAGGTTTCAAGCCTGGATGTTTATTGGAAACCTCTTCCAAGAAGTTGAGTAAATCAGGCCCTCTAGCTTTGACACACTCCATAACCCTTAGAAAACAGAAAGTTACTGCAGTCTCACTTCTTTCCAATGCTCCTGACAATGGTATGCATTCACTTTTCCAAATAATGCAACCCCAGATTATTATTTTTTTCAGATGGTGACCTTCATGTCCAAAACACATCTCATGTTAATTATCAAGCAGACCCTATTACTGATCTGATGGAGAGTGAAGATGGAAATCTCAACACTGATAAGTATCAGCCATCAGATAGTGAACCATTTCATTCACAGAATCAAATTACAGATGATCCTAACAGGTCTAAGGCAAAAGGACATTGAAACAACCCTAAAGCAATACCAGGGGGTAGTGCAGGGAGATAGTAGGTCCTCAAGACCAAGAACTAAGACTAGGGGTGGGTAGGTATCAAACCCAAGGGAATAAGGATGAGTCATCATAGCTCAAGATAATCCCATGCTAGAGGCAACCACACAAGGGTCCACTCTATGGCCTTAGGGGAAAACTCCAAGAGAACTAGACTGGGGATTCCTGTGCTAGGCTCCTGACTTTATATAGCCTCAAGCTATGTATGTACATATTTGTACCTAATCTAAGATACATCTATATAAGGTTAAATAGCCAGGCATCATATTCTACATGAGGCATGGAGATTAAAGAGGCTGTGATGCACCAGGCATCAAAATGGAAGAGAAGCATAGATAAAATGAAAGACATGCTGCAACAGCAGGCTGTGTCAGAATGAAAGCATATAAGGTTTAATAGATACCATAATGGGGCATATGAAGAAGGAGATTAAAGGGGGGCAGTGCATGGATCTAAGATGCACAGCACTTTAGCTAAAAGGGGAAAGATCTATCTCAGATAGATCTGTATAGGATCTAAGGGTTAAGGGTTAAGGGGTGCACAGCACTAGGCATGAGGCATGTGAATGTGAAAGGAAATTAAAGAAGGAAATTAAGAAGAAGGAGATGAAAAGAAAGGAGATTAAAAAAGAAGGCTATGCAAGAATCTAGATGCACAGCAAGGAAATTAAAAAAAGAAGGCTATGCAAAAGTCTAGATGCACAGCATGGAAATTAAAAGGAAGGCTGTGCAAGAGTCTAGATGCACAGCTATATGACATAAAGGAATCTAAATCCTGTGATAAGGATAAGATGTTAGATAAGAAGCGGATAAGATCAGATAAGGAGGTTGATAAGAAGATAAGATAAGATCAAGAAAGATAAGAATGAAGGAAGAAAAGTGTTCTTTACTCTTAGGTTCAGTAGTAACTGAGCCTTGTTAGGTTAGCATAGAATGCAACCATAACAGACATTCCACTAATGATAATGATATGGTACATTATAAAGCTCAATACAATAAGACTCCTCTGAAATTCACAGTTATGACTGATGAATTGTGCTCTACAGAGTATATTATGTCCAATTCTTCCATATGGGCCACTGCTGTCCAAGAGATTCACAGTCTTGAACTGAAAAACTATGTGTCAGAAAGTATAATTGATCTCTTCCTTTTGACTGAATGGTACAGGACCATCAAGGACACCTATTGTCATTTCATGAATCTTTTCACAATGGCATCTTCTCTTCTTCTGGCACCAGAAGAGATACTTCAGTTCTGGTCTCATTCTGGTCTCTTTGACCCACAGGCTCCACTTTTGAAACCTGTGGTTTTGATTATTTGCAGGCATCAGCATTATTTCACTGTTTGTTTTGACTATCATTCAAACCATGCATAGGTATTCAGTCAGAACACCAATCCTCCCACTGCAGGTCTATACACCAATGTTGGGTGGGATAAATGGAATGGTCTCATGTATTGGAGGAGGGTTGCTGCTTTGTTTGGCTGCCCAGTCTCTGATGTTGACCCTAAGGTAAATGCATATGACTTCAAACAGGTATTTCTTTTCTTCTTTGTTTCATCTTATTGCTCATTTTATTTATCCAGTAATAGAATGGAGTGGATTGTGGGCCAATTGCCATCTCAATTACCCAATATCTTCCACACAATGGCCCCAACACCTACCTGCAATCCATCCCTAGAAACCAAACCCCATCTGTCAAATGTCCTCATTTGATCAGGAAATATTTCTTAGAAAGTGTATTAAGAAATCTCTTTGACTGTCACCACTGGTGGCAATTATTGAGAAAAATAGAGCAATGGCTAGAAGAACTGTCTGACACAGTCCTGGATATAATCCATAGTGGTGGATTGGATCAATGCATTCAGGTGACAGCAATGAAGGTGATATTGGCCAGATCTAGAGACAGATGCCAGCAGTACAACCCATATTTCAAAGACTGCTCCCTCAAGTCTTGTGCTTCCAGGGCTTTCAACACTTCTGACACCTCCAATACTTCTGATCATTAGGAGGATCCCACCATGGCATAACTTTCTTCATACTTGAGGTGGCTTAAAATAATGTGCAATGCTTGTAACCATGCTATGGGAAATTCCAGGGCATCCAGTGAAACACCCAAAGAACTCAAATAGAGAACTCTAGGCAAACACTGGTGGACTAGGAAAGAAGAAGAAAGATGAACACTTGCTAGTGCTCAGGAGTGGAACACTGGAAAAAATCCAAGAAAACTAGACTGGTGGTTATCTGTCTAGCCCTTGGGGTTTATATAATATTCTATGGTTTGTACATGATTGTATCTAATCTATAGATACATGCTTATATAAGGTCATACCCTGTGCTCTAATGGTCAGGAGTGGCCATCATAAGAGAATCATGAATGGAGATTAAACATAGCCTTCAAGGCTGTGTGAAATGGAAATAAAAAGATGAAAATTAAAAGGGCTGTATAAGGCATTGCCTTGTACAGGATGGAAATGAAATAGAAGTCATGCACAGCACAGAGATGAATGTGGGAAAGAATATAACTATAAAAGGATTAATTAAGACATCAAGAGGTAATGAGTCTTTAAGGATATAGCCCTAGTGTTTAAAATCAGAGAATGTGAGTCTTGACTGTAGAAGATTAGATTAGATGAAAGATTAGATGATCAGCAGGATATCACATGATCAGATAAGATAAGATAAAGAAAGAAAAAGGAAATGGCTAGGTCTCACTGAGATCTGTGATAGTAATTGGACTATAACATCCTGAATAAAACCATAGGTTATGTCTCTTCTAGCCCAATTCTACCTTTCATTTCCCATAGATCATTCCTTTGACAACTACAATGGTCCTACATTGGAGGATTTGCAGTCTACAATATGTGAAAATACATAGCATGGATACCCAATCTGTTATGGTCCAGTACCATCACAAGATCTCTTTGAGACTTAGTCATTTCTTTTTCTTATCTTATCTTATCTTATCTGATCACATGATCTTTCACTGATCATCTAATCCTATCTTCTACAGTCAAGGTTCACACTCTCTAACTTTAAACACTAAGACTACATCTTTAAAGACTTATGCACACATTGTATCTTAATCTAACCTTTTATAGTTATATTGTTCTCACATTGATCTCCATGCTGTGAACACCTTCTCTTTTTCATTTCTGTGCTATGCTTGGCTATGCCACACAGCCCTTTTAATTTCTGTTCACTTCTTTTCCATTATTCACAATCTTAAAGGCAGTATTTACTGTCTGCTCATGATTCTTTCATAAAGGCAAACCCTGACCATTAGGTTACAGGATATAACTATACATGATCCTGTATCTGTAGGTCAGGTACATACATGTACAAATAGTAGAATAGTATATAAACCCCAAGAGCTAGACAGATAACCTCTAGTCTAGTTCTCTTGGATTTTTCCTTGAGTTCCACTTAGCAAGTGTTCACTTCACTACTTCACTACTAGTCCACTGGTGTTTGCCTAGAGTTCTTATTTGAGTTCTTTGGGTATTTCACAATCCACTCAAATTGGGATTACTTCAAGGATTATGACTATAGACTCCTCCCAGACTTTGCAGCTGCCTTTAATCAATGAGATCCAATCCATGGTAAAGAACATCTTCTTTCCATAGGTGAATCACAATTTCAGGAGCTCTCTCCTTGTGATGAGACCATCATTCATCACCTATGTACTGACCAGATGGGAAACCCTTATTAGGTTCTTGTTGATGATGCTGATGTCATGGGAATGGATGACATGTTGATGCCTGCAGGTAGTGAGAACTCCTCTTGCAGTATTGATCTCTTTGTCTGCAGAATGAATTCTATCCAGGGAAATTATATATGTCTCCAATCAGGATGAGATGTCATTTCCATTATCACTGGTGAGATTCAGATAACCCTTGACATTGACAGCATCATATGGGTCATACATCATCTCCACATCCTTGGCTCCCTCAAATTGAATGTCCTCCCTTACTTTTCCAATAAATCACCAATTTCAAAAAACAATCATTGTGAAGTGGAGATCCTTTGGCCACAGTCAGCCAGAGAACATGGGAATGGCAAATGCTACAAGTGGTTCACAAAGTTAGTTCCAATCAGCAATATTCCCCATGTTTATTTCACCCAAGCTGGAGATGGCACCAGAAGCACCAACTTCTGTGTTGCATTTTCTCGCATGATGTATAGGAATCCCAATACTGGTTGTTCTGCAACATTAATTCCCTCCACAGTGCAAATTGTATGGCTTACTCAAGTCATGTTGTCTGCCATAAGGGCCACCTTTCCTCAGGAAATACAAGAATATTTCAACCTTATGAAGATGAAATTTGGCAGGACCTTGCTAATAGGAT
>QFEI01003410.1:0-13169 GCA_003316145.1 Neoboletus magnificus | reverse complement strand
GAAACTCTAATCCTTCCTCTAAGGCTCGCGAGAACTTTCTCTCCGAGTTCGAGGGAACTGGGGCGACTCTCCACGCACTGGGCTCCAATCTCTGTTGGCCGCCGGCTCCTGCTCTGCTAATGACCACTCTCCGTCCGAAGGCAATGGCTGCCCGGTACAGACCCTACTGGCTACGTAAGGGTGTTCAAGGGGTACCAGATCCGATGGACGTGAAGGGTTCGTGAAATGAGCGGAGTGACCTGTGGAAGTCTCTCGTGCACTAACGCCGCCTATCTAAAGCGCGTTCTTGTGGCTTGCTAACTGAGTCAACGAACTCGCTGGATCATCTGACGAAGGGGTTGTCCACGAACTCGCTGGTACGTGCGACGAAGGTGATTGGGTAGAGTGTAAAGAATAGTCTAGTTCTAGTGAAACACCCAAAGATCTCTAATGAGACTCTAGGCAATCACCAGGGGTACTAGGAAAGAAGTGAAGGAAAGTGAACACTAAGGTGCTCCTGAGTGGATCTCAAGGGGAAAATCCAAGAGAACTAGACTGGAGGTTATCCGTCTAGCCCTTGGGGTTTATATACTATCTACTCGTGTGTACATGTTTGTACCTAATCTATAGATACGTAGTCGTATATGGTCATACCCTGTGCCCTAACGGTCAGGGGTTGCCTTCGTGAGAGCCATCAAGGCGGAGATTAAGTATAGCCTTCGAGGCTGTGAAGAATGGAAACGAATGAACGGTAATTAATAAGGGCTGTGAGGCATAGCCTTGCACAGGACAGAAATAACCGTGAGAACAATATAACTAAATAAGGGTTAATTCAGGCACCAAATGGGCGATGAGTCTCTAAGGGCGTAGCCTTAGTGTTTAAAGTCAGAGGACGTGAGTCTTGACTGTGTGAAGGTGAAACTAATAGATAAGATGAAGGATTAGATTAGATGATCGGTCACGTGACCCGATAAGATAAGATAAGAAGAAAAAAAGGAAACGACTAAGTCTTGCAAAGACCTTGTGACGGTAGGACCGTAACACTAGTGTTCACTTCTACTTTTCTTATCTAGTATCCCTGGTGTTTGCCTAGAGTCTCATTAGAGATCTTTGAGTGTTTCATCCAGGTTCTTCTTCAGTGCCAGAGTGATCACAGTCTGATAAACGGCTGAAGGATTTTTAGCCTTTTCTCCCTGCCCTGGATGGACATGGTTGAAGAGCTGGATCAATTGAGAATGGGTGAATACAAGTCCTCCAATCTTCCACATTGTTGATGAGTTGTTGCTACTGCTGGATCAGCTATCTAATGACAAAGGATGTAAGTGAAAACGAACCAGTGTTATAAGCGTGTGGCAATGCTCGGAGGGTCACCAACTGATATATGCATTTATTTGGCACCCACTTACAAAACTTGGCTGGCTTTGGGAAGTGCCGACTGCACATCGGCTCAAACCTTGCTTGTGCTTGCACGAACGATTTCTTCTTTGGGAATGTGCACAACTTGTGAGCAATGGATTTGGACTCAACAATATTGTATGCTGTTCAGATACCTCATCCAATTATTTTCCTTCTCCCAAGGACACTGTTAGAACATATGGCTTGTGTTCGGTTTCAGGATCGTTTACTGAAGCAAGGTCATGCCACAGCGTAATTAAGCAGGGGGGAGTGTGTTGAAATCTTGAATGATTTATTGTACGAGAGCGCCTTCAATGCTGGCGACATCCGTGGCAGCCAAGAGTAGACTTCCAACGCTTCTTCTCACTGACTCCATTAACTCGCAACTCACGATTTCGAAATTGGTGCTTGGACGAAAAATCCCACGTCCGTAAACGGTCGGGGAGAAAAACAGTGCGCAGTCTTCAAGTCTTGGCGAGGAAAACGTGACGGTCAGTCACATCTCAGTTTCCCCCTTCCTTTTACCATCGGACGGTCGCCATCAGATTTGTAATCATCTCTGTAGGACAGGGGGACTATAGACACCTGAGAGACCTTGCAAGCAGGGTAACTTGCTTGGTATCACTATTACAGTAGGACTTTCCAGGAGCAACGAAAACTGCATTGTTGGAGTGCATTTTAACTAACGGAGGACTCGAGCACAGCTCCCCGTCACACATTATGAGAAAGTTTACTGTCGTTCAGTCTGTGAGGTCGACCGTCGTCCTACTCAGGGGGATCAGTATTGGTATCCAGCGTACCTGCATTTGGTTAATGAAATCGTACTCAAATCAAGTGCTTTCCCTGGAGTCCTATCTGAGATACTCCCTCTGAAGTTGGTGGACAATGTGTTATGGGCTCAGTGAGTTGTATCGTATAAGAGATGGTCCAAATGTGTATTCCACCTTGCAGTGGGATTGCACAGTGAACTATTCAGATGTTGACCCTTGAGCCTCAAATTCAAAGTTGATACCTATAATAGATCGACCGATCACCTAGTCTGAGCCTCTCCTCGTCCGTTTCTAACAAGTCATCCTCCTTGCTGCTGGCGAGCACCGCATCACGTCTCTTGTTCTCCCGTGCCATCATCACCCATAGATATGTAGCCATCAAAATTGCGACGAGAATGTATCCGATAGCGATGAGGTTGGGTTCGTGGTAGAGACGCGTGTTAAGAGTTGGTCGATATACCAAACACCCAGCGATGGCACCAATGTCGCCGATCGCGATCTGCATTGCTACCGCAACTGCACGTTTGGTCTGTCCGGAAACATTTTCACCGGGCCAACTAAAATTTTACATGTAAGCAAGGGCTGGAGAACGTCCAAGGCGAGTGAGCCAACCTGAGAAGCAACGAAATGCCAGTAAATATTCCGGCTGGGGGAGAAAATGATCAACCAAACTTCAGCTGTCCAAAGCAGTGGTCACCTGCTACAAGATGGACACTGAAGTATTGCACACCAGCTGGATGGGCCTGTAAGAAAACAACAACAATGAAACTGCTACTGCTCACGTTGCGCTGATGAGATCAGAACGGTGTATCCTGGAAAACGAATTGGTCCGCATCTCGCATTCGTATAAAAGGCTCTCCTTACCAGTGATTGCGACTACTCCGGAGATGACGATGAATGGCGCGCGCATGTTCAATCGGCTGGACAACCAGACCGTTCCCCATACTGAGAGACTCGCAACGGTGTTGGGGGGCACAGTCATCCTACCCGTCGATTAGCTTAGTGGTCAGATATATCTGGCACACGTACAACTGTGCTTGCCACGCCTGAAAACCGAGGTCTGCGATAATGGTTGGCTATCAGCTAGTCAGTATTCATATAGAGAGGATGATGAAATAGGATAAGTACCAAAAAGAAGCTGAACGAATACAGCGCAAACGAGAAGCCGTGGAACAAAAATGCATATGCCCAGACTAGATGATCCTCAAAGGCGGATCGCACAGAGGACCACTGGAACAACTCCTTCACGCCTGCATCTGAGTCTGCTTGTAGTTTTTCTATCAAGCGACTGCGCTCCTCTTCCGTCAACTATACGGCGTCGGTTAACTGTGTCACATGATCGTTGAAACAAAACCTTACAAATTTAGCCTTGTGAGACCAAGTTGGCACAACAAAATATGCAGCTAGCGATATGGCTGCTGTAAGGATACCTTCAAGAATGAAAATCCTAAATGAAAAGGTCGAACGTTGGATGCAATAGTGGTATTCCACCGCCAGAGCAGGCCTACCACTGCCATCCCTTGCGTCCCCCGACGCCATTCATAAATCCGATCGCATAGGCAAGGATCCCTAGAAAAGGTTCGTTACCCATGGACATCAACATCAAGGCGGAATACCTCCGAATGCCCCTGCAAGAGCTGCGCCACCGAAGAACACGGCTACTCGCCAGCTGCGTTCCCGTCTATACGCGGGTGCAAAACAATATGATATGAATACACCTCATTGCGGGGGAAAGCGCTTCTCTTACCTGAGATAATATACAGAGAAGACGTAGATGACTCCAGGAAATAGGCCTGCTTCTGTTAGGCCCAATACTAGGGACCGGATGTTATCGAGAAGTGCGAGAGCGGTTAGAGAACCTACGAAATCGTATCCCGAAGAGGCCTGCCTGGTTCGTCACAAGTCCTTGAGTAATAGAAATAATTCCCCAGGCGAGGGTCAAAGACGGGAGCCAAATTTGAGGATCGAAACGCTTTAAACTACCCCTCGGATGGTGAGCATGAGCTACACAAAAAGAAAAAAAAAAGAATTACATGATCTGCGAGGAGAGTCATGCAATAAAAAATGGAGGTTAGCGCACAGCAGCATATAGGCACACTCAATTGACAGACATTAGCGGGTATCTCGAAAATTATGTATCCGACGAAATATAACGCCAACGCAGTATTGTATGCAGACCCTGACATGCCCAGGTCCTGAGTGATAGTCAGCAAGGGTCAGCATCATCACCACAGGATGTGTGGTCACCGTAATCAAACCATCGAGTCTGCAGTTCACAGAAGGTCAACAATTGTCGTTGCAGCTGTCAATCTACTTACTTGGCGTTCGCAATATTTGTCCTAAATAGGCACTTAGTGAGTATGACTGGATACTTGGGAGGGCTCACCGGTCGAGGAAGCTCAGCAAGTACAAAAGTGTGAGTATCGGAAGCAGCCGAGCGTCAACCTTGCGTCGAAGTCTCTTATCCTCTGGAGAGTCGTACTTCAAAGTGTTATGCAGCTGGGTCTCCACTTGGGAAGATTTCTCCTCAGAGTCTGGGTTCGTCATGGTGGGCTACAGAGATACCACAGAACTGCGTCTGCGGGAACTTGGTACCTTTTGTACACCAGCTTGCCGTAGCGCGAGAGTCTATGGTGTGATAACATGGTGAAATGAGCCATCTGCTGGCTCAACAGGTCTGCCATGGGCCGGAAACCCGTGTCGTTGACTTTCGTGGGTAATTCCCTTATCTGTGGAGTGGCGAACTAATCAGAGCTCATAAATTGTGCCAAAGAACTCGTCAGAGATGTTGCGTGACAATATCTCTCGACAGATGGCATGTGAGCTCTACAGCACAAGGCGCTAAGATTGTGACCATAGTATAAGCGCTTCGGACATCTTCGGACGTCTGTCACGACCGACGCGTACCGCACAGCACTGGTAGTAAGAGTTTTCAGCCTATCGCCCATTTGTTCATCGGGGGATATCACTGCGTGGTGTGTGGTAGCCACTGATAAACGTCCTGAGAAGGCCGAGAAAACCAACTTTGGCGACGATGGGAAAAAGACACACGTTAACACGAACTCATGATGTAGCTCTTTTGCGCCGATTCAATCTAGCGCTGAGAATAATTCGTGGGAACAACATTCCGCTCTGAATCAGTAGCCAAACAACAAGTGAAATCGCGAGACGCGACAGTTAACCTCTGGCAAGGTCATGGAGGGCTTGTTCTTCAACGTGCGTCTCAACCTGACTTTCGGGTTTCAACGTGCTAAAAGTCTCTCATCTAGGTCAATAGCGGCTTCCTGGAGGGAATTGTGCGCGGTTACAAGGCTGGCATTCTAAGCCAAAGCCACTACGCGAGCTTGACACAATGCGAGGGTCTCGAAGGTATCGCCCCGGAGATACCGCCACATCGACGTCGGAAATACTCATTTTACCTGCAGATTTGAAGACTCAGCTGTCTGCAACCGATTACGGGAATTTCCTCGCGAACGAGCCTTCGCCGCTTTCGACAACCACCATTTCCGACAGGGCAACGCAGATACTCGTCGACCAATTCAATTTCATCCGCAGTAATTCTGTAGAGCCGTTGTGTAAATTCCTTGATTATATCACGTTGGTCGTCCTTTGCGAACCTGAAACGAGACTAATCCCCATGCTCACTCAGGTACGGCTACATGATCGACAATGTCGTTCTGTTGATCACTGGGACTTTGCATGAGAGGGATACACATGAACTCCTAGAGCGTTGTCATCCTCTTGGCATCTTTGATACAATGCCGGCCCTGTGTGTTGCCACCAATGTTGAGGAACTTTACCAGAGTGTCCTTGTGGAGACTCCCTTAGGTGAGTGCAAGATCACGGAGAATAAAACATGTTTATGCATACTGCAATACAGCTCCTTACTTCCGGGATTGTCTCTCTGCTGCTGACCTCGACGACCTTAACATTGAAATCATCCGTAACACTGTCTACAAGGCATATCTCGAGGATTTCTACAGCTTCGTCGGTACTCTGGGTTCACCCACCTCTGAAGTAATGCAAACCATCCTTGCTTTCGAGGCAGACCGAAGAACGATCAACATCACCATCAACTCCTTTGACACTGAGCTGACCAAAGAACAACGTGCCAAGCTCTTCCCTGCAATCGGTAGGTTGTTCCCTGAAGGGAACAACGCCCTCGCAAAAGCAGATGACCTCGAGCAAGTCCGACTAGTTTGCGACAATATCTCCGAGTACCGCTCATTCTTCGACAACTCTGCACCGGCTCAGGCTAACCACGATGTCGGAGATCTGGGTGTTGCGGCACAATTAGAGGACCGATTCTTCCGGATGGAAGTACATCTGAATAAACAGGCGTTCATGCAACAGTTTCAGTATGGTGTGTTCTATAGCTATATGAAGCTAAAGGAACAAGAAATTCGCAACGTTACATGGATAGCAGAATGTATCGCTCAGGATGCGAAGGACAGGATACAGGACTTTATACCAATCTTTTGATTATGTTTATTGTTACTCATGTGTTTACTCTTTGCATAATAGTCATCCCTCTTTTGACGACGTTGCCTGAGAGATACTATAACTGTTTCACTATAAAATGAGACTTGGTTCACCCGAGTTACGTACGTATAATTTGGGGGGTGGCCTACGAAACATAGAATGCTAGAGACAAACCGACTCCGATATCATGCTACCTCTAGTCGAGTTGCAGCCGCCGCCTCCGCCGTTGAATCCTCGTGGATGATTTTCTCGTAGGTCACATTCACTGGCCCTACGCTTCCCTCAACATGGGTGCTTGTACTCGAGGTCCATTCAGACGGTGTCTTAGTCGGCGTACTGTATTCGCTGGGCCCAGCGGAAAGGGTCCCTTCCCTCGCCGCAAACCTTCTCGCGAGCCTCTCTTCCATCCATGGACCGGCGCTACTCAAGTCACAGCCACCTGCGCTCGAGCACGTACAATTTCCACCAAGAACAGCAGGAAGATTGTCAGTATCAACAATTTGCAGAAGAACTTCTTTGTAATCCTGCCCAAGAATATCGACTTTCTCCACTGTTTCCTTGGAGAGCCAAGGTTTGACGATGGACCAGATGAATGTGAATGAAGACGGGGCATTTATGATGGCAAGTTGACCCATTCTAAAGACAAGCGAATGAAAAAGGAAAAAGAAAGGTGATGTAAGGGACATACGTCTCAGGATAATAGTCCTGCGATATTTGGAACGATATTTGCACAAGGGATTTCAGTTGCCAGAATTGCGAAAGGCTGTACATCGTGTCACCACATAGCACGTTTGTGATGGTACATGACTTACCCAAAGCCCTCGAGATCGACGATGACGAGAGACTGCCCGACGTGACGACCTGCTGCGCGGGAAGCAGCTGGCAGGATCTCGCGAGCGAGGGCGTCTGCATTCACTATGATAAATTCCACGAGCTGTTCTGGCGTAACGTGCTTGTAGAGTTCCGGAAGATTTAAACCACTGAAGGACTGTATGTTCACGGGCCGCCCTTTCTACTCTGTATAAGGAACTGCTCCTCCACACATCGATAGGATGTTCCGCTGACCTTGTCTGTCTGTCACGAAATCATTGAAACAAGTCCAAAGCGTCTATAGCGAAACGACGAACATACCTTGTGGAAGTACATTGACCACGATTTGAATATTTCTTCGCGGTCGGAATACTTAAACCATAGGCAGTCAAATGTAGGAAGTATCTCACAATACTTGCGACTCACATGGAAAGGGTCCATTCTATTGTTCAATTCATCTATACCGATTCCCGACACAGTTTGCCTCCACTGTTGGCAGTTCTTTATCATCTTCTTCGTTTCATTGAAATTGAACTTTCGTGCTCGCAAGAATCGGCTAGATGCTCACGTTTAGCTTGCCTGACGCATAGAGAATCAGTAAGCTAAGAACCTTTATACACTCACAGTAATGTTTTATCATCTGTACCAATGGAATCTCCTTCGTGCAAGATGCCCTCGGCAAATAGTTGCTCGCGCAAGGTCTTGAGAGTGTCGGCTTGCTGAGGGGATGGTGGTATAGGGTCCAATTTAGAAATCGACATGATGAGAGCTAAGGGAGGACAAGAGCGATGGTCAGGTGGTCATGATATACACTTGGTCTAATTTGGTACTGGACCGCCAGATCAGATGTGGAAAGGCTAGCCAATTGCTCGATGAACCGCAGGAATCCTCACACGGGAGGTAAGCATAAGTTGGGATTATGACCGTGGTATGTGTGTGAGGCTGCGACGCCATCAAATGCACGCGCTTGCTCGAGACTCCACGGAAGTCGTTTAAGTGTTCAGTAACACGTACTGGAATGGCTCCGGTCAGGCCTGGGACTCGGGAGAAAAGCCTGCCAAGACGTATGTGGCATTTTAAATCTTGTCACATATGAAAGGATTGCTGGCAGGTTTATCTTCGCCATGTACTTTGACCCTTTTCTGCAAGGCTGTTCTAGGCTGTTCTAGTCTTGAATTCCGCAAGGTATTGACTTACTATTATGTCTCACACTCGCAAGACTAGATGTCAAAAAAGGAGGTGTCAACCTGGCGTTCCCACCTTGAAACCGGCCCGTTGGCCGTAAGCAATGTTGATGCAGCAATGAGCATTCGCTTGTTCTGAACTTCTTGGTCGCTGACTGGTCACTGTACTATCTGCGTATTACTCGTCTGGCCTCACCAGGATAAAACTTCTCCCTACCTGGTCGTGGCGCGAACGCCGGCGCGGTCTCAGCCCTCCCGTCATGTCCACTGTACCGGCTGATACCGGCGCCTAAAGGAAAACCGTAACATACGCCTGACATATGGGAGGGCAAATTCCATTGATTTCAGGAGCACTGTTCCATGTCACTGGATGCAAAACGTGAACTACAATTCCATTGTACTGTCTACCTAGCCTCGAATTCGGGTGACATTGCCTTGTTCCCTCAGATGTCACCGTTCACGAGGTGTGATTGGACAATAGTCATTACTCATCATGCAGCGCTTTGGCCAAGAACTGAAAAGGGGCTCCAACATCAGGTGCTACCTGGTACTTGCGACAGACCACCATGTATATCGCTGGACTTCATTATTTGATCCCCTCTCCTCAAGGGGTTGAAGGGTTAGCGGTCCTTACCACTGCGGATTTCTTCAGATATCTTCTGTGGAAGTCGAGAGCGCCAAAGGTCACCACAGAAGGGGAAAGTGGCCTCCCCGTTCCTGAATCTGTGCCCCATTCACTCTTGGACAAGCTCGTGTTTCCGGTTCAAGCGCTGTCCGTGCTGCTCCCACCTGCAGTGTACTGTACCGCCGTGGTGTTCAATAATTTCCAGCAGCCGGCCTGGATGCTAAAGTTCGCCTTGCCGGAGGACATCGTTCAAACGGAGTGGAAGACTCCACTCAGAATTGTGGCCTGCGCTGCGGGCTTTTCCCTGAAATTTGCTCTTGACCGTATACTCAATCAATCTGACGAACGTTGGCGAATGATAGGGGTAAGGTCCACTGTTTGTTCTGCACGATCCGGATTGAGATCTTCATCTGGTTTTTAGTGCCGCGAGAAACCCGGGATGACGCAGACTGGCCCTTATGCTGTCGTCCGCCACCCCGCGTATAGGTGAGTGATCTGCCAACCCGACATGGCTTGACCCGCGTTGATCGCCACAAGTGCGATGCTTCTCCAACAAGTGTTCTACTCGGTTATGTACTGGTCCTATGTTCCTCTCGCATCCCTTGGTGTTCTTGCTGGTGTATTCGCCATCAAAATGCCTATCGAGGTGTGGTTCACGATTTGAATGGATCTGACCGAAAGAGCTAATGAGATCTGTAGGAGAAAGCAGCCCAGGACGATGACGTCATTGGAAATGACTACAATGAATATATGCAAAGAGTTCCGGCTAGGATCATTCCGCACGTCTGGTAGGCGGGAGGTAAATGTTCTCGATCACGCTTTTTTTTTCAAGTGGTGGACTGTTACTTTGTTTCACCCGCTGTTAGCTACAGTATACGTTGCTGTTACGCGTCGAGTTTCAATGAGTTCCGGGATATCAATACTAGTGTTTTGACCTGCTCTAGCCCCATCCCAACGAGTGCACGTTCCCCACCAACTGAAGACCTAACGTCGTCCATGACTGCTTTGATGCCTTTCCAGCCGAGGCCGGTCCACTCTGCGACGAGCTTTCCATTGAAATTAGCCTTCAACCATGCCCTTGCGTATCTTTCTTGGGCCCTCGCATCCCATTCCGACTTCTTTCCAAATGCCACAAGCGCCTCTTCGACTGCATCTTGGTGTGGTCTTGGTGTAGACGCAGTTGGAGTTTTGTCTTGAGCCCACACGAGGAAGTCAATGTACATGCTGCGACCTTGGACAGACTTGTTAAACGGCCGCAGCGAAGGGACGTGTAGCCGACGAGGGTCAAAAAATCGCGAAGTCGCAGCAAACTCGAACGTCTCCTCGACCGTCTCAAAGCCCTTCATCCATCTATCCATAGATAGTCCCATGAAATCAAGAATCAGTCGAGGGGAACCCGTGAGATGCACAGGAGGATCTGGATGCGGACTCGCAACCTGGTCATTTGACTGAGAACTCTTGAGCATAATGTGCGGGTGCAACAATCACCTTTAACCCATGATTATTAATTGACAAACCATGACTTTTTGCAATGGCACCGATTATGATACCAAGATCACCATAGCCATGAAAGACCATCATCCTTTCCGCTTCTTCCTCGGCATCACACACCTTGACGTCGACTTGACAATATATGTAGTCTGAAGGCATAGGTTGTGCGGAATGCATCAACCAATCCTCTTGATCAACGCCGATGGCATAGTTGGATGTCCTATTTCCGTCGAGCTCGATACCCTTTACCGCGCCAAGTACGCGGCCCACCCGTTCTGGAGTGATCGCCTCGCGATTCAAGGGACAGGCTACAACGAAATCGATATCTCCATGGTCTTTCTTTTCTGGTTTTTCCGGAGGGACCTTCACGATCGCAAAGAGAGTCAAGAGTAGAGCTGTAAGGCGAGCTTTGAGGGTCGCGTAGAGCGAAGTAGGAAGCCTGGGTAACGAGTCCGGTGGAAAGTCTTGCAGAAAGGCTCTACCCCCCATCAAGATTAGTCGTAGTGGTACGCTCGACGCCTCGAACCATCGCTCTTCTATATGGGTCCGCCGGGACGATCATTCTGGATCACAAGAATGGCAGAGTAGAGTCACTTCCAAACTCCGCTCGGCATACCACTAACTCACTCCTTGTCGAGCAAAGTGGACCATAATGTCCAAGTTCGCACCCCACCGCAAATCCTACAACAACCCTCATGCGACATACACAACCGTCTGCCAGAAGTGTCTGAAAACTGGTGAAGTTGTACCACCTATTATGGATTCGGATGTGAAACTGAAAGGTTCAATTTTGTCATCACAGGCCACTTTATCTATGAATGTAAATCAGAACGCCCTTATGTTTCGCGTCCTTCCCGATCGGAAATGCTCGAGAATCCAAGGATACTGGCCAAGCTCAAGGCTGATGGCAAACCCTCAGTAGAGGTCCCGGAAGAATTCAAAAAGAAGTGTGTCCCAAAGTCTCTGCCATTGAGCGTCGTCTCTGAGTGTCATCCAGGAGTGGCACAGCAAATTTGATTTTAGAAGCCAAGGAAAAGGAGAGGGAGAAACAGAAAGCAACTGGTTCGGACAGCCATCCAAGGAAGAAGGCTCGAAGGTAAGCACCAGCCTCTCAATTTGTCTGCTTTTATCCAACATGTTCTCGTAGATCAAGCCGTTCGTCTGACTCTGAATCATCATCATCTGGTTCAGAGTCAGAGTCAGAGTCCACCTCATCTGCGTCGGACTCCGACTCAGGTTCAAGCTCGTGTTCAGAGTCCTCACGTTCGCGAGAACGTAACGGAAGGCGACGTGTTCCTCGGAGAAATGACAGCCGGAGCCGCTCGACTTCCCCTTCCCGTGCCTCAGATAGTTCCATTGAACGAGATTGATTCAGATTCATATATCATCCTTCACATGTATGTATGATTTTGGGATGCGTAAGTTCAGTCGCAACCACTGAGGGCCGAAGCTCGGGTGTTCATAAGAAGTGCCACAATTAGCCTGGCAAGGCATGGCTTCAATTGAGGTCGAGATAAGTTAACAGGTCGCTCACCCATACAGCCCGAGTACCTCTGCGAAGATTAGAATGAGGACCATGGATACGAATATTCGTTGTTCATGGACGTATGCACGAACGCACTGTTCTGAAGTCAGTGACTTGGATGAGAACAAGTCAGCGCGACGCACGGAATCGCCAACAAGACCGATTGCATAGCCTGCCGCAATACCAGTAAAACCGCACGAGATGCCTGCCCCAAGGTGAATGAACCCAGCAGCGAGAGGATAATCTTTTGCAGGGTGTACTGCAGAGAACCCAGAATGAACATGTCATTTACAATGGAAGACTTGACGAGGACGAACGTGAACCGGCGATGAGCACAGATACTACCAATCCATAGACTGCTATTATACCAGACATGACGACGGGTACCAGAGACTGGCGTAACATAATCATTCTCAGGAGGGTCCGCACGTATGACTGTTTGGGGCTGACCTTCATGATCAACTCTGGTTTGAATGTACCCAGACCAGCGATACCGATACCAGATTTAGCGGTCCCAAAGGCAGCACCGACAGCTAGGTGGGAAAATGAGCGCAACTTAGAGAGGCGCATGGCCTGAACGTACTGCTGAATATCATCTGCGACGTCAATGGAAGGCGGTGAGTGGAACGATACAAGAACTGCTTCTTTGTGACAACTGACTGCGGAAGCTACTCCAGCGAATCCGAAGAAAGGAGCGTACGGTGGACATAGTTCAGACGACATTGCAACAGGTGAATATATGTGAAGTTTTGTCTGAACGAGCGGTCAGGTCCAGGGCTCAGCGGAGCAGCGTCGAGAGGTGTACGATCACGTGCACACATGGATTTCGACACGATTCGCGACGCAAAGGCACATAAATCTATACACTATTGATTGCATATGCGACAGCGTACTAGTGTCCATGTAAC
>QFEI01003393.1:0-21955 GCA_003316145.1 Neoboletus magnificus | reverse complement strand
TTACTCACCATGTTTCCGTCATCGTCCGTCCCCTTCGCATCCACCACTTACTTCGTAATCAAGTTTACATCCTCCATACTATCTCTTGTTCATTTCCGTTTCATTATCTCTCTTACTCTCACACTTGCCCTAAAGTACCTCGAGTGATACTTAAACTCGAAGTCGATACCTTGTACCCTAAGCTAGATCTTACTTTCCTTCCTGTATACAAGACTTCCTTCTCTCGTCTCCAAACCTCGAAAGGCCTGAGCGCTGTTCGCCAGCCTCTCCCTACTCTCGACCCTTGGCTTATCGCTTTGGGACTTCTTCCCTTCGTGATCCTTCGTCCCCATCGTCTAAGGAATCCCCTTGACGACCGTCCCTGTCCGTCGAACCAAGAGGAATCCCCCTTTGTTGATGTTTGACCCAAGAACTCTCGACCCCACTTGTTAAGCCCATCCCTCGTCTACTGAAAGTCTACGCTCGCTGCCTAACCACGGCCCGAGTGTAACAGAACACTAAGAGACACTCCATGGTATTTGACATCAGGAAGTGAGCAGATGGTGGTTGTGTAATGCATAAGGATGCATGCACTGATCCAGGAGATAGGCACTACCTGCAGTAAATGGCAGGGAGTGATGAGAGAGAGGCATGCTGTAAAATCATGAATTTATAAACTGTGCATATTGAGATGAGGATGCCCACAAAGTAGATGGTGACGAGCAATGATAATCGTTGCTGATAAAGTAATCACAAAGATGACTGGAAAGAGGCTGTTTGAAATCATGAAACTATCTGCAGTTTACTGCAGATAGTGAGAACTCCAATAGGGAGTAATGAGATGAAAGTCAAATTGACCAAGGTTAAGCGCCCAGTCAAAATTAGCCATGTCAAGTGATATGAACTCATATTATCATATGTTTATATGATTATTCCATGTCCATATCTGTGAATCTATGTATGTGATGTCCTGCGTCCAATTTCCCATGCCACCCATATCATACTAGCAGCCCATCACCCTATCTCCACATTCTGCCAGTGCCACATGTCACCAGCCACTTGTCATATGCAAGTGGCTGCAATGGTTCCTCATCACGTGCACCCAACCTCTTTACCTTTTATCCCATGTTACATACTGGCTATACCAAGATCTTCAACAACAAGAACACAGTATGCCATGAGTTGCTTTTTAAACACCAAGAGATATACTACTTCACTTTTTTGCCCAAGTTTCCTGACCCATTGATATCATCAGGGACCATATGGAGTAGAACTGGCCATCACTTTGACTTGCTAAAAGTGATTGGAAGCTGGAGCACATAGCTTCTCTGGACTATCCTAGTTGGATGTGAACAAATCTCAATGAGAGCAGTAAGCTGATGTGCAAAGAGGAAGACTTTGTGTTAGAATCTAGTCACAAGGAGAATGTAGGAGTCAGTAAGTTGGAGCAGGCAGCCAAGAAGCTCCAATGTACATCTTTTGAGTTGTGTCAGGTTGCAGAAGTAGAGGATTGTGTATTACTGATTATGTGATACAATAGTTGATGATTTACATACATCTTCATATGCTGAGGATCTGGGCAATGACATGGAGAAGCTATACAGAATCTCTCCAGAGTTATCTGAGCTGGTTCCCTTACCCCCTGCTTTAATACCAATGCCACCATATGACAGCACACTCTCATTCCAGTCCATACCCAAAACATTAAAAGCTTCCATTACACAGTAGCTGCAAGTGAACCAGAAGCAGATTAAGTAGCTATGAATCCACTGTAAGTCTCAGCAGATCCATTCGCTTTCTCACTACTACTGACATACCTGAATAGTGGAATATTGTCACAGTTGAACCTCAAGATCAAGCTTCCAGTGCTTTCACCTTTTGCAAGGGCCAAAGAAGTGGGAAAGTCTAATACAAGTGATAAATCTAAGTGGAAAATGTGACCACCCAAATCATATACTGGTAAGTCTAATTTTTGTGTGGAACTAATACTAATTTGAGGATTTCTTTTAGTACTCTCTGTGCTTGGTGTTGGTTGATGCAGGTAAACCCAAAGGGAACAAGGGAAGAATTCCAAGTTTATTGGGAAACTAACCTTAATAACTCACAATGAAAGATATCTTTGTTGCTGGCTCAGTGAAGAATAGATATTAATGACATGATTCTAGGTTTACAATGCCAAGGCTAAGGCACTGGTAAATAAAAAGCACATTAATACAACTATGCTAATGAACTGCTAGCCCAATGGTACATGGAACAAAAATACTTATCATGGCAAATTGCATTATATAAATACCCTAGCATCTCCACACCATACTCAAATTGCATTCATCACACTGTCTTGCAAATCACATTACTTCACTCTCGCATTAACACTCAGTTTGTCTGTCAATTCATATATTATAGTCTTGTCTGTTCACCTTGGCACCCAGTTCTTGCAAGTTTTTCCCATTAACTAGCTTTTTCAGGTGTTGAATGGCATGTAGGTTGGTTGGTTGGTTGATTGATTGGAGTTGTGCAAAGTAGTGTTTAGTCAGCTTGTAATTAGATAAACAGCAATGCATTTGGTAGCATAGGATCACATAATGGCACAGATTTGGAAGCAAAGTGGGATAACAGACTAGCAACAGAGGAGTATGTGTGATTGAATGAAGACATAGTAGGAACCTATGCTAGGCAATGTAACCATATGATTTGGTTTTCAAAACATAGTTTACCATTGGGACATACACAAGAGCAAGTAAATCCCTCCCACTTTATGAGTAAACTATGCATTCAATAGATATTATATGCAAACATATGACAATACAAATTCATATTATTTGACATGGCTGATTTCCATTGGAGTTAAGCAACACTTGGTGGCATGACCCACATTGCATGTCACAAGCTTACATAATAAAATCCACTTTTGGCATCCTTGTCAGCAAATTGGTCATGCATAGGGTTTGGGACAAGTCAAGAAGTCTCCAAGGGATTGCCAGGTGGAGTAAGAGTTTCACTCAAAAATGGTAATGTACAATTTATCAACTTTACTATACTTTGTATGTCCACACACTAATCATATGGCCCAACTCTTTCATTAAGATTATGATTGGAATTTAAAAATAAAACCTCTGACATATGCATGCAGCAGCACCAGCAGCAACAACAAAGCTCCATATCTCCTACTCATAGTATTTATGCTTTTCATGATCATGAACCACAGCAGTGACAAGTGCTTTGCCCAAAGCCAAGACCAGAATGCACTACAAGTTTTGAATGATCAGCCATTCAACTTTACCACCTGAAGGAATAGGAAGAGCTCTGATTTCACCTTAGTGGGCATTTATGCATGTTTTGTGTCATGATGCTGATGCTCAAGTGGCTGAAGAGCCAGCTGGCCCTCTCTTTGCTTGCACATTCATTGTACCATATGTGCCATAACTGGATTCACTCATTGGCTCTTACTTTTTGAATAGGATTGCATTCATATGAGGTTCTCTTGACTTTTATAATGTATTGCCTTTCAGCATAGAGTTGACTAAAGTTTCATGGAAGTTGCATGTACAATCCTTCATGTCAGATATCAATATGACCAAGCTCAGTAACAGATTGGGATCTTGGATTTGGTATGTAGTTATGAATCTGTTGTGGAGTGTCATCGACATGTGCTCATAGTTGTGAAAGAATCAACCATGAATCTTGATCTTATACTACAGACCTTCTACCAAGATAGGAATCCTGTGCTCCCTCAACCACCTCAAGTACTAGGTCACTTTGAATTATTACCAAAGTCATTTGTTCAAGCATCTATGATATTCATTCTTTCCATCACAAGGTGTTCTCTAATTTATGTCACATAATATTGTTTGTTGCATGCAGTCAGACTATTTTAGCCAGTGTTTTCCCTCCTTCCTCCCTTCTAGCAACTTGGGTTTCATGCTTGGTTGCTTATTGCCCTTGACTTTGAATCTATGCTGTCAACAGACTCATCATAGCAAGAGGGTGGCAGGACTCTCTACTCAGAAAACAAGCAATTGCATACAGGCTAGCAAGAATGGTCAAATTGACCCTTTCCTATTACCAACCTGCTGTGATCTTAGAAAAGATTTGGTCTTTTTCTTGTTAGCCCCTTCAAAAGAGTTTCAGTCCTTATGAGTTGGTTATTCTGCCTGTTTGGATCATTGGAGGATATGGGCAAGTGATGTCAAACAGTCTTGGTTTAATTGAATTGGTTTTATAGGTGACAGCATAATATTTGTCATGATTGTTCATTCTATATTTTTGTCCTTGTGAACGACTTGCATTTGTTTCCAGCTCAATCTTAATCACTTATCAGTGGTTAGTATAGGTCGTTTGTGATCTCATGGATATCACATTGAAACACAGGTGAATTTAGCATTGAAATTCATAATATGTACTAGCTACAATATGAGAATACCACTATTATTTTCCTTTTTCACCTGATCCCAGTAAATGGGCTCTCGGGAGTCTTTGAAATGTCTGGTTACAAATCTCACCAGGAGGAATCTGTGAGGAAAAGAACATTTGTTTCATTAAAACACCCAAATTCCCTTTTGCAACAAGCCAATTCTGCTGGTGATCTTCACTGGATGTCAACTCCATGTAATAGATCATAAAGTCAGATCTCTTCTTTCTGTAATCTTGTACATTCTGCTTCAGTCATCCATCCAAGGGTAGACTGTTGTGAAGTTTACCATTGACATAGTGGAAACAGACCCATACAAGAACCCAGATGAATGACTCTGCATCCTATGCATAGACATGTCTGATTGCTCTCTTCTGCCCTTTTTTTGAGAGCAGTTCATGTGCCATGAATGAGAGCATGCCCATGTGCTCATTCCCTGTTGGACCTGGAGCTATTGTCATCACCAAGTTAAAGTCATTCAATACACCAATAATATTGCCTGCTTCATCTCTTCTATATATCAGATTGAAGGAACTGATGTCACAGTAGTAAACACTTTTCTTCTATAATGTGAGATGACCTTCAGCACTGGTCAATACAAATCTAATTCAATCATGGAACAGCAATTACATTTCACTATATGCCACCAGCACTACAAAACCAAGTCACTAGTCTATTTTACGATCCTCATTAACTCTTTGAAGACAATTATATAAAGGACCCAAGCTCTTTTTTCTGGATTTGGCAGACTGAGATGTTTGTGGATTATTGTCATAGAAGAGTTCAAAAACTTATAGTTGAACACCATCACTAGAACATGGTTCTTAATATCCAGCTCCCTCTTTACAATACCAGAAACTTTCTTCAAACTCTCAGGCTTGCCCATGTGAGATTCTTCATTCCAAAAGAACTTGGCAACCAATCTCCTTGATTCTAACTTCTGACTTGTCACAGAGAATACATTTGTTGCTTGCCCATTGAGCCCCCAGTGAATAACTTGATTGTCTGGGGAACAGTTGAATACAATGTTGACTGGATCTTTCATTATGTCTTGAACAAGCACCATTGTCAACAATGTGGAGAGTTCACCAAAACTGGGATCAACATAGAGATTCAAACCCCAATGTCAGCTCTTGAACTGGTACATTATAAGCAGGTGTACAAGAAAGCAAGGGAAATCCTAAATGAAGTTCAGCATAGAACACCAAATTGGCCTTTAACAATTATAGTAACAAAGATATAGAAGATTCCCTGCCACAATCCAGGTTAAGAGTTGAGTCATTCTGCCTAACAGCAAGACCAACCAATCATGAACCACTCACAGTGAGACAAATGATGTTCTGCTGACCAGCCTGAGATGCAAACATCTTTGTTCCATATAATCCAAGTTGGATACTGGGACATATTTTGTTGGGATTAGCCTTCCTGTTTTTGATTTTCCTTCATTTGGAACTGGATCGAGTTCACTTGTTCAACCACTCTCCAATTTTCAATTGAAACTGGGATTCAGTTTCACATGTGGACTCTTTCCTCTTTTGCATTCTACATTTTTCAAGACCATGCTTGTTCTTTATATGATTGTTGCTTTGGGCTATGTGGCCATCACAATGGATCAACAAGATCAAAATGAATTACCTACATTGAGATTCCTATAGAAAACCATTTAACAAAAGTAGTATCACCAATCCATTGTGGTTGATCCTAGGAATAGATATTTGGGAGATAAAGGGTCAATGTTATAATTTGTGGAAGGAACAGCAACATTCCAATGAAACTTGAACTCAATAACAGTACAAACATCTTGCCACCTCGAACTCCTCTTTGGTTTCTTAGCAGTGGCTTCAAGAAGATCATTGTTATTAAATATACCATCAACTTGGATGTCAGTGGTGGACACGAGGACAACATTGAGTTTGTGCAAGGAGTTTGTTCCTTCATAATATTGCTCCATCTGTTTGCCATAGACTTGGAAAACAAGTCAGTTGAATGGTTTGTAGAGACTGCCAAAATCTAGGTTCTGAAGAAGAAAGAGTGCAGTGTTGGCAGCATATATGAAGTGCAAGTACAAGTCTATCTCCTTGCTGGCTTGGACATTACAAGAGAAGCTCAAAATGGCAGCAGGTTGAAGGCAATTACAATGCTTACTAATCTTCCAGATGCATTCTCATATTGTTAGAAATCTTACCATTGCCAATAAAAAGAATATCTTGAGACACATATTGAAGAGTGTGGCTGAGTCCAAGTGCTCGTCATTCACATAATCCAAGCAGAATAACTTTAGTATCTCATCCACATCACAACATTCAGCATTTTTGACATCTCATGCTACCTATGATCCCACCATATGTACTCTGTATAAAACAATGACTTAAAAAGCAATTCCAAAATCAGAAACTTGACTTACTGCATGCAAGTGGTAGCAAGATCTTTGCTTCTCACAGCACTCCCAATCAATTGTGGGGTAGACTCCAAGGTGGCTGTTGCAACCAGGCATTTTGGAGTTGTGGAATCCATGATGATTTGGAGACCCAGGGTAGACCTTCAGAGAAGAGGTCAAAAACTTGTCTTGTCATGAATAGTGGGCACCAAACATGCCATAGTATAAATGAGATAAGTCACATTTCTTCCCATGCTTGGACATGATGAGATGAAGCAAAATGACAGCTTAGCATGAGAAATATATGGGTGGTACTTAAAAAGGGCATGGCCATTACTGAAGCCAGCAATGAGAGAAATGGTATGTAAATGTTATTACTGTATTAGTGTGGCCATTGACTCTTCCTGTTACGCTTGGTCCGTGGTTAGGCTACAAATGTAAACCTTCAATAAATAGAGGAAACTCAACATGTAGGGTCAAAGGTTTTCAGGTTGAGCATCGACAAAGGGGATTCCTCTTGGTGCGACAGACAAGGACAGTCATCAAGGGGATTCCTGGATAATGGAGACAAAGGATCATGAAGGGGAGGAGGCCCAAAGTGATAGGTCAAAGTTTCAAGAGTAAGAAGAGACTTCAAGCAATGCTTAAGTTCTTCTGAGTTTCAGGACAAGGAGATGGGGTTGTGTACAAGTAGGAAGGTAAGATCTAGCTTGGTTTACATGATAGTGACGTCGAGTTTGAGTAAGACTCAAAGTACTTTAGAACAGGTATAGATAGGGGTGGGAAATGAGGCAGAAATGAGGTAAGGCTATGTGAGGGATGTAAAGCTGATTACAACACAAGTGGAGAGATACAAAAGAAACAAGTGATGACAAAGAGGGGGTGAGTAATCAGCGAAAAAGAAAGTAAGTCCGTAAATGTATCGAAGGGAGGAAAGCAGGAGAAAATATAACACTTCCCAGCCTGTTTTTTGGTAGCTCAGAGCACAAGAAGAAATTCTAACTTATGTAATCATGTAACTTCCAGCTCCCATAATTCCCACAAAAAGGTTTCAGTTCTAATAACTGATGAGCACAAAAAGTCTGAGATTCCATGATTTCATTCTTGAGATTCTCTAGGACATCCACCCCATTTCTATTTCAGAACAATTTCACCTACTTCCACCAAATTCCCATCTTGCTGCCTGTGCCTCATCTGCTGGGTGGCCATTATAGGTTAGCATTTCTGATTTATTACAAGTATATTACCTCAAGCTAACAGTATCTTTCAACCTTATCAGCACTCATTCTTGGATAGATTATTACAGCAAATGTCACCAAACTCACATCATATCTTATCAGTCTGCTTGCTTGCCCACTGCCTGCCCATCCAACTCACAAGCACTTTTCTTCTTTTTAGATTTATCTGGTATGTGAACATTTACCAGTATGTCGTCTCTAGCCATCTTTTAACCTTATTAGTGCTCACATCTGCCTAGACTTCCATCACAAGTGTCACCCAACTCACATTGTTGCTTACATAATTCAGCTTGCTTGCCTACCCTGCCTATTTGCAAGCTTTTTCATTCATTAGATTAATTTGGTATGTGAACATTGTAGTCTATTCTATGTGAATCATGATTGGTCCCTATTGCCAATCAGTGATGATCCACTAACTCCCCAGTTATTCTGCAGCAAACACCTTTCCAGTCCTGATCTTGAGCTGCTAGGCCCTACTCTAGCCTTTCCATTAAGCCTGTGTTTTCTTGCCCTGCCTATGACATGTTATGCCAAGTCTGTTGTCTTCCAATAAAGTGGAAGCAATACCAGAGTGATGACAAGAGCAACAAAGGGTGGTATGCAAAGGTGAGTATCTGGTCACTGATCTTCAGCATTTGTGTAAGCCTGAATTGATTTCCAAGTGCAAAACTCTGAATGCAGCAGGCAAACTTGGAGAATTCAAGTGAAGATCATCAAAGTCTTCCCCTAACATCAGTTCCACTGAATCCTGTCACATATTTCCTACTACCACTGAGAATCTGAGCCTCCCTCCTGCTCCAACCATCAACAAAGATAATGTCAAATGCTGTGCTATTCCTGGATGCAAGAACACTTGCATTGCTCCTGATTGCAAGCATAGCTGCTGCTGCAAGCATTGCCTTGCTCTTAGTGGATGTAAATCCAAGACATGAAAGCTCACCAAAGCTAAGCATGCATGTATGATAGCAATCGATTCCCAGCTTTTCACATCCATAATACATACACCATTACCAGACCTGTCCAAGTCATTAACTGATGTAGGTAACCAATTCCTCTCCTGGACCATGATCACAGCCTTCAGCCCTTGATCGCTAAGACCAGTTACCTTTATGCTCAAATGGAAAAGTAAAAGGCAAACCATATAGCACAAATGAGATTGATCTTCTTGTTAACACTTGCCACCTATTCCAGCTTCCAGTGGTCTTTGCAACAGGCTATGCTCAGAAGGAGCTTTTCTGCCAACAGGAAAATGCCCATGAGATCAAGCAATGTGAAATCAACCAGCATGCAGCAAGCACAATCCAAGTATTTGGTTGGTCTAAGGTATAAAGTCACTTTTCTGTTTTCTTGCTGTTCATGTTGATGATCCTTTTAAGGATGCACATGAATCACAGGAGTTTGAAGCTCAAGCTCCCTTTGAATTTGTCTCCAGTACTAGCCAGTGTATACAGGAGTGGAAGCTTATATTTTCAACTACTCTCTTATGTAGACTTCAAATAGCTGTGGGCCAAGATGGCGAGTCCATGACTCTAATATTTCAATCCAACTTGCAGTTGATGGGTCAATATTACTCAGGGACATGTTCTTGTTCTCCCCTCTTCTTATGTGTATCTTCACAATCTTGGTGTTACTCTTATCTCTGATTTCGATGATGTTTTCAAAATTTCAACCATAACTATACATATCTTCCACATTGATACAATTTGGCAGCTGAATACAACTCTGTTCATAAAGTGAACTATTGTGACATCATCAATTTGAGCAAAACCAAGCACTTAGTATCATGAAGCAATTCCTCATCTGGACCCATGACCCTCAATATGCCACTCTCTTGGATGCATAACCAAAACAGTGGAAGAGGTCACAAGAAACTTATGTAGGTATTATGGTTTTGTCATTTACAGCCACATACTCATCACCATCCAGAGACCAAAGTGCTTGCCACAAGAAGTCAAAGAAAGAGAAAGGCAAGAAATACTCAAAGATAGCAAGCTAGTTGCTATTACACTTGGTCCAGGTAGGATCAAGTGTAGACTTAAAAGGGTGAGGTGGCAAAGGAGCAAGGACAGGACTTATGGGCCTGTATCCACACACTGTGTGAGGATTTGAGGGGGAGAGTCTGGGCACAGCAGACTATGACAAGGGGACCTTAAAGGTATCCAGGTCAAGAATTTAAGGTAACCAGATTGAAGTCTGGGTCAAGGGTTCAAGGAAAGTCTGGGTACAGCAGACTATTACAAGAAGATCAGATGGCAGTCTGGGTCAAAGGTTTCAAGGAGCATTCATTCAGAAGTGGGACAATGACTTTAGAAATCACTAGGGTTCTGGGTAATGAGATATATTGGCTAAGATCTAAATAAGTCAAAACTAAGGACATGAGATATGTTATATTGGGTTTATATATGACGGGAAGGAATCTAAATGGGGAGAGTGGAACTGGGGCAAAGGGTAGGAATACACAATGACAAAGGAATGATGTCATGAGGACATCAGGAAGAAGAGTTATCCTGAGTCATGTATAAATGGAAAAGGTACCAAACAGAGTTCCAATAGCTCAATAAGAAGGTCCAGTCAAATGGAAGTGTGATCTGAGTGATCACAGTAACAAGATGAAAAGGAAGAACATGTAATGAGTAGAAAAGAGGTCTTTGCAAAGGAAAAGGAAAAGAATCATAACAGTTGCTGAACCAGATGACTAGTCTTAAGTTTCTGAAGCATCACCAAGCTATTTGTTCTCTCTTATACAATGCTGTTAATGGTTTGTAAAACAACCCTAAAGCAATACTAGGAGGTAGTGCAGGGAGATAATAGGTCCTGAAGACCAAGAACTAAGATTGGGGGGGCAGGTATCAAAATCAGGAGATAAGGATGAGTCATCATATCTCAAGATAATCTCATGCTAGAGGCAATCACACAAGGGTCCATTTTATAGCCTTCAGGGAAAACCTCAACAGAACTAGACTAGGGATTTCAGTGCTAGGCTCCTGGCTTTATATAGCCTCAAGCTATGTATGTACATGTTTGTACCTAATCTAAGATACATCTATATAAGGATAAATAACCTAGCATCATATTCTACATGAGGCATGGAGATTAAAAGAGGCTGTAATGTACTAGGCATCAAAATGGAAGAGAATCATATATAAAATGAAAAACATGCTGCAACAGCAGGCTGTGGCAGAATGGAAACATATAAGGTTTCATAGATACCATAAAGGGGCATATGGAGAAGGAGATTAAAAGGACAGTGCATGGATCTAGAGTGCACAGCACTTTAACTAAAAGGGGAAAAATCTATCTCAAATAGATTTGCATAAGATTTAAGGGTCTAAAGGTTTAAAAGTGCACAGCACTAGGCATGAGACATGTGCATGTGAAAGGAGATTAAAAGAAGATGATTAAAAAGAAGGCTATGCAAGAATCTAGATACACAGCATAGAAATTTTTAAAAAAAAGGCTGTGCAAGTGTCAAGATGAATAGCTATGGAAATTAAAAGAAAAGCTGTGCAAGAGTCTAGATGCACAGCTATATGACATAAAGAATTCTGGATTCTGTGATAATGATAAAATGTTAGATAAGATGCAGATAAGATAAGATCAAGAGAGATAAGAATGAAAGAAGAAAGTCTTCTTTACTCTTAGGTTCAGTAGTAACTGAGCCTTGTTAGGTTAGCATAGAATGCAACCATAATAGATTGTCTTCCATCCTCCACTTGGAATATTTCAATCTGAACATTCTTCCAAAAAGGTTAACAGAAAAGAAAGAGGGAAAAAATCATTTGATAAACATGGTTATGCAAGTACATGTTATAGCCAATGTTATGTACCCTAACCAACATCATGTCAGCCCCACAAAGTAACATAACATCCCTATCTATTTGATGGTGCAGTCAGATCTCACTCTACCAATCAGGAATATACCATAAATGAATATTTCACAGAAAACTTGGAAAAGGCAGTCATATTGAACAAGCAGCTCATATTATTGCAGGCAAAAGGATCAAAGGAATTGATGTTTGGTCAAATCAGCTTCATTCTTGATATCTTGGAAGATTACTGCCTCTTCCACAGTTTCAGTACATGTCTGCATGCTTTTAAATGCCTAGGAAACATTGACATGACTTCCAATACTCAGGGTACTGCCACATCAATGGTAGCACTGTGTATAATGAGCAGATCATTGCAATAGACAAGTACAATAAACCAGATAGTAAAAATTCCATCTTTTTGCTGACTACCCATGCTAGAAGTCTCAGCATTAACTTAATGATCATGGATATTGTCATTCTCTATGATGATGATTGGTGAGATTTTTGATCATTGATCAATGAGCATGGTGTGTACTCACTATGAACCTAAGCTGATCTATAGGCTGTGGGCTGTACCCACTGAATTCTGCAGACGAAGCAAGTCTATGTGTTCCATTTCATTAGAGAGAACAGTATCAAGGAGCATATGCTTGAGTATACCATGCAAAAATTTCGTCTTCATTAGCTTACCATCCAGCAGAATAGACAGCAATAGTCCAAAGGCAAGTATCATTACCTCCAGCCCAGATGACACTAACATTATGTATTCTGGAACTTAGTTGCAAACAAAAACAAACTTTTTGATATGATTATATATGGCAGGAAAAAGATTCTCAACTCTTCTAATGAGCAAGTATTCATCATGCATAATGGCAACATCATTAATATCTCCATTGCCTGCATGTTTATCAACAAGGACATGAAACCTATTATCCAGCATATTGTGGAGTTTAATAGCAAATATGAAGGCTTTAATTTTGAAGATTTTAGTAGTTTCAAGTTCTACAATTTGTTGCAACAACAGAAAGGTGGAGACTTCCAAGATGGTGAATGTAAGATGCTCAACTTGAATATGCCTTCATCATCGAAGAAAGAAAGAAAGATGAATTATTTGATGAATAGTTATTTTAAGAATATATTGCACATTGGACCATCAAAGACAGAGAAGGTGCTAAAGATGTCACATATGCCAAAACAGATACAAATACAGATATGAGCTCATTGTAGAGTTGTCACTATTGTGGGTCACCCTGTACTGATGGTATTGTAATTCTCTCTGCAGTCAGGACCTCCAATTCTTTGACCCAGTGCTAGCTTACCTTCAGGAGAGAAAACTGACAGTGCTCCTGTATGTATTGTAATCACTGCTGTCAGATGTTGGAGTTGATTGAATGCCATTTTAGCGCTTGAATGGCATCGCTGTGACTGCAAGAGAATTCCAAGGCCTGAAGATGCACCAGAAAAACTCAAAATGGAGCACACTGCAGCTCATGGGTTTATTAATATAGGAAAACCTACATATAATTTGTGACTCAATGACTACCTTGACACATACTATGTTCATTTCACAGCTGAATTGCTTACTGAAGAAGAGCAAACATCAAAGGAGCAATATACAAAGGCTGAATTCCATGACTGGAGTCAAAGAGGCTTCTTCCAAAAGTTCAATGGTGTCACCATGGAATATTCATTCCTTTGGCTGTACTGCAAACATGGGAGTCTTGTTGACAAGGTAAATAGTAGTGCCATTGGCAAGATGGTCCCCCCAATCATCATGTCCAGGACCCCTTTTCAAAATTGAATTTTCTGGTCATGATCAGAAGAGCAATCTGACACATGCATATATGTATATTGCATTGGTCATGTCATCCACCAAATGATGAAACATTGGGAATGCAGAATGTTGTTATCTAATATAATATAAGGTGCACTCCACAGATTCTTCTGTTTCTCTAGTCAAGTTGGTTTTGGGTTGATTACAGTGTTTACTTTATTGCTGGGCGTCTTTTGGATTTCCATCAGCTGCTTTTGACAGTTCATCTGGAATATACAAGTGATTGACTACAGATTGTGATGAATAGTATGTTTCATGTTTATGCAGGGTGGGTTCACTCTCAAATACATTACTTACAATCCCACCCCAACAGCAGTGGCAAAATCAGATGTACTAAATTGGACTCAGGAAGGTTACAAATGTGCAAGCAGTATCCACCAATGCAGATTCAATCTCATACCTCCAGGTACTGTACTTCACCATTGTTTCCATTTGCACAAAGGCCCTATGATAGAGTTTCACACACAATAAGTTGGATGTGCCATGAAGAAAGGCCTTGTCCAATTGATTCTGGTATTATCAGTTTGGCATATTTGACTTGGTGTACAAAGGTGCTACTTTGCGTCCATTCACATTATGCATATACTCACTACTGGATAGATTTTCAGCAATCCATGAGAAAATGGCCTTGTAAGAAAATACCTTGCAGATATGATTGAGGTTGCACTAATGAAATCCATTGTGTATATGATTACCCCCATGTAAGAAAATATTTACTCTGCAAACAATCTTTACCAGCTGAGTGTCTTGTTCAATATGGTAGGTCATCTCTGTTATTTACACAATTTGTGTTTCCTTCATCTCTCACAATTCAGGAATAGTTGTGTAGATGAAATACCATCCATAAAGGTGTACAGATCTCTTGCTATCTCTTGGCTTCATTGTGTGATGATCAACATTGCTGTTGATCATATGCAGTGAGTATTTTGATAGGAATATATGTATAGTCCTTGACTCCATACTTAGCACTAGGTTGCTTTGATTTTCAACCAAGCAGTTTGGAGCACACTTTATATCCCAGCTGACAGTACACAGTAGAGCAGTTTATTTTGTTATCTTTCCTCTCTAATGAGCTTTTTGCTTCTAGCAAGTCTAAAAATCTGAGGGTTGATCTACTTCCCATATAGGGTGGACCTTGAGCTTACAGAATTCTGGCAAACTAATTTGTGACTAGACTTGTACTCTGTCTTTCCCATCACTGGATGATTTAAGGCTGAGTTTCCAGGAGGCTTTCTTCTGATGCAATTCAATCAGTTCATGCAACACATTCTGGATTTGGCTTCTTAGATACTTGTATTGCTATATGCCATTTCTTGCAAAAAGAGTTCAGAATGGGAAGTCTTAGTATATTTCTATATTGCACATGAACTTGTTCAGTGGCTGGCTCTGTTGAATGGTGTTGGGTGCCCAGGTTTATCTAATTGTGGCTCTATTTCAATGTTTGTTTACAATTTCAGAATGGCATACATTTGTTGGCCCAACAACTTACATTTCCAGAGAATAAAAGCCTGTTTTGGCTGAGCTTTTTCAACCCAACCCAGTGCTAATCTTATACTGGATTGGATAGCAACTTCTATCAAGACTGGTATATGGACAGCTCTCTAGTTTTCTTTGTTGCTCAACTCTATTGAGTATAGGAAATCCCCAGAGTGACTGGGGGATGTCCAGGTCCTGAATTCTACTTATTGTGATATCAAACTCCAGTAAAATTGGCACTGGAATTCATTTTCCTGGACATCACTTTCAATCACCCAATAGTAAGGCATATTTTATTCCTTCTTGTTGATTACTCATTGGACTTTTTCAGGCCATCTATGCATTGATATCTCTGACCTATTTGTTTCCATTGTTCATTGCCTCAGTGATGCTGCTGCTGAAAGCCATTAAATCTCTTTTGTTGAGTATAAGAATGTATGCTGAAGAAATACCATCCTTGGTGGACCTCCACTCACAGGCAAAGCTGCTTTATGACGCTATCAACTATGAGAGCACAATGTTGAGCTGGGATATTTGAGGGTACACAAGATACTTGGCAAGAGTATGTCCCAAAGTGACAATGAGTGAGCCCAAACAGCAGTTGATGATCTCAAGACAGTGGGACCAAGCACAGAGATAATTGGCAGACTAACAATAGGGGAGTGAGTGTGACATTACTTACTAAGTCCCTTTATCCTAGTTTAGAATAAGTGTAATGTGGTAGAGAGATGACAATAGTGGAAGCTGAACAAATGTGAGCCTAAGTGGTTTAGTCACTACTAGTGCAGTAGTGAGAGGGGAGAGAATAGCTAGAATTCATTACACTATCAGCCAGAAGGGCTGGGTTTATATACATAAAGTAAATAAGATTCAAGCTCAGCTTGAATAGCCTAGAAGAGAGAACAATAGCAACTCCTAGAAAGGAAAGTGGTAAAGTGTTATATCTATAAATAATCCATATCTGTAAGGTATCAGTCAATATATCAAATAGCTAACTGAGCACAAAGAATAAGAATAGACTATGACATCATAAAAAAGAAGTGACATCGTGGTTGTAAGGACACAGCGAGAGGTCCAGGCTATGCCAATGGTTCAGATCCAGACTTTCATGATCTTTTACTAATACCTGAGACATGACATGAAGTTCTGCTGTCATTCCATATGAGCTTGCTATATCAAATAGGATCAAGGGTATGGCAAATCCTAAAGGGGCCATTGGTCATGAGGTATAGTGACTTGGTTTAGAGCCACAAGTCATCAGTCATGGGATACCACATGACTGGGTAAGTCTGGATATAAAATATTGGACTTTTGATACCTATACAGTTATATTAGGAGAAAACCAGCCTAATAGGATAGCTACCAGCATACGCTATCAAGCTGATATAGCTGAGTATTAATAGAGCATATAAGGCTATCAAGCTGGTATTTCTGAGCATTGACATGTATAAGAATGTAACACTAGTGACCATAGGATGACTAGTACATGTCAACTAGATATTTCAACACATAATGCCATCCTTCCCTCATTCTGTTACACTCGGGCCGTGGTTAGGCAGCGAGCGTAGACTTTCAGTAGATGAGGGATGGGCTTAACAAGTGGGGTCGAGGGTTCTTGGGTCAAACGTCAACAAAGGGAGATTCCTCTTGGTTCGACGGACAGGGACGGTCGTCAAGGGGATTCCTTAGACGATGGGGACGAAGGATCACGAAGGGAAGAAGTCCCAAAGCGATAAGCCAAGAGTCGAGAGTAGGGAGAGGCTGGCGAACAGCGCTCAGGCCTTTCGAGGTTTGGAGACGAGAGAAGGAGGTCTTGTATACAGGAAGGAAAGTAAGATCTAGCTTAGGGTACAAGGTATCGACTTCGAGTTTAAGTATCACTCGAGGTACTTTAGGGCAAGTGTGAGAGTAAGAGAGATAATGAAACGGAAATGAACAAGAGATAGTATGGAGGATGTAAACTCGATTACGAAGTAAGTGGTGGATGCGAAGGGGACGGACGATGACGGAAACATGGTGAGTAATCGAGTGAAAAGGAAAGATAAGTCTGGAGCGACGAGGAAAAGAGGAAAGAATAGAGTAAAACGTAACACATTCAATCAACAGGTCCATTAACACAGGCATGAAGATTTTGTTCAGGTAATGTCACTTTAATCTATATACATCATGTATATGACAACTCATGTGCTTACTTTGACATGTCAAGATATGTTTTCTTGCAATATCTAGAAATAGATCATAATGCACTGCATAATATCTTTGATATCTACCCTGATGAGCTCATCCTGGTGGTGAGCACCAATGAAAATGGAAATTTGACCATGTCCAAACTTTTGACACAAATATTCCATTTGATTGTGGACAATGTGATGAACTAGCAGAAATTGAATCTTACTAGTGTAAACACCAGTGAGTATCTATGGCATGTGTGCAAAATTATAAGAAAATCAACTGAAAGTTGATGCTGGAAATTAAGCAGGTGGTTAGCATTCAAGGATGAAGAGTAGAATAGGACAGTGGAAGTTCAAGCAGAAAGAGGAAGGCAGGTGCAAAGATTGACTTACATAATACATCCAGACTTCATTAGTCAGAGCATGCCAACAGTGCCTACAAGGTTTAATGTTGCCACTTTTGGCCTTAACAAAAATTTCTGGACTGGCTTCAAGTGATTCAAATAACACATTGCTGCCAAAATTGCATGCACTTGGAATCTGGATCACTAGTACTGCCAGCTCTAAGAGCAGACACAACTTAAAAAGAAGCCTCAGCATATGAGAAAATGTGGTCTCTTGCTCCTGCTCATCAGATGCAGCCTAGCAATTGCCTGATCTGCTTGTCTCAATGTGGCCATATGAGTATTTAATTTTCAGACCACCCAAGCTCACCAACAGCAACAGGATTTTCCTCTAGATTCCATTTCAGCATTCATACCATGGTCAACACTTATCTTCTATTTCCTACATGTGCAGCCTCTTCTATTTGAGCCAGCATTCAAGGAGAAGCCATCTCCTCTTCTGTCATCCATCATATCAGACATGCAACTGATTGTGGTGACACCATTGAAAAGCATTGTGCATCTGATGCTACATGCATGCCAGTGTGTTGTGGTAGATTTTTCTTCTCCTTACACAATGTCAGGTGTTAACAATTGCCATCAGTTAGCATTGTGGCTGAGGTGGTTGTCTGGCTTCTTGCCCAGCCTCATTGCTTGGGTCCCTTCTATGAAGCTGTTCATTGTATCATGGCAAAGACAGCTCCCAATACCACTGATCCAAGGTAACAGAGTACAGTGACTACAAGGGTCAGATATATGCTAGTAACTGATAGGCAGTTCACTCAGAAAGATACATAATATATCTACTTCTCCAATGAGGAAGCCTACAAATCTAATGCAGCACTATCTCCATCCATGCCCCTGCTGTCTCTGTCTCCATTGCCACCACCATCCTTCTCATCTCCTCCTACTAAGGCATCATCTCCCTACTTCTTTGTGACAGCAGCCTATCTTGTTCACAGGCTACTAATGATGGTGCATCATGGTATAACATTCTGTTATAACAGCTGGAATCACTCAGCTGGAGTCCACAGTAAGTAACTGGAGGGGTACCAACTGTGGAACTCTGACTATATAGGTGGCTAGTAAATAACAACAAACATGCACCACACTCTCCCAAATGCACAGTGTGTGCAACCCATCTAACACATTCTTCATTCCCAAATCACAATTGCAAGGACTGTACTACTGCATTTCCAATGGTTTGACAATTGGAATTTTCACTAACTGGGAAGTTCAGTTTGCCTTGTCCAGCCTGGATTTGGTGACCAATCTATGTGCACATTAGGCCCCTTGTCTTGCTACTGGTTGCAAGAGTCAAAACTAGTGTGTTCAAAAGTTATGAGACTTGGGATGAGGCACTTGCAACCTTTCTCCCTCTTACTAAGGCCAATGTGCTTAAGATTTTCAGTTTGAGTCCTTAGATGATGTGTGCAGATTTTGCCATTGATACCATCCACTGTACTATATATTGTGAATGTAATATATTGATTGCTTATTGAGTAAGCAACTGGATTTGTTGACTGCCTGACCTTTTCTCCAGCATCATTATGTTGGTAATGCTAGAAAGTGTCCCTGCCCAAGTTCCCATAATATACCATGGGCAGTAGCCTTTTCTCTCTTGCCCAATCATTGGATCACTATGGAATTTCCCCAGATTGTTATCCACTGTTTTGGCTGGCCAGTGTCTACATTGACAAGCTTGTCCTCATCCCAATAATTCCTTGGTTGTTCTCTTCTCTGCTCCCATTGATCTTTCCACTAAGTTCTTCCCACTCTTGCTCAACTAACAATAGTCTGAACTATTGGATTCATTGATTGTGCACTTTGCACCATTTTCATACTTAGAGAATTGTGGCACATTGTTGTTGTTGTTATTTGTTTATGGCTCACTCCTACAGTAGTCGAAGTCCACTGTCCTTTCTTTCCTCCAGTTTCTAACAATGGACTTCAGGTATTTCGCATTTCATATTACTTGCAATACAGTTTCTGACAGTGGACTCCAGCTGTGATTTCCAGCTGTTTAACATGGACTTCTCATGTTCTTTGTCTTTCACCCATGCTCTCAGATACTTACATCTGGGAGACTCCTTTATCACTTGCTCTTTACCCATATTCCACAATCTCCACATTAGCATGGTTTTGAAACACCCAAGAAGTTCTAATGAACAACTCTAGGCAATCACCAGGGGTACTAGAGAGAAGTGTAGTAAAGAGCACCTCAAGTACTCAGGAGTGAAACTCAAGGGGAGAATATCAAGAGAACTAGACTGAAGGTTATCCATCTAGCTCTTGAGATTTATATACTATTCTACTTGTATGTATATGTTTGTATCTAATCTATAGATACAATTCATATATAGTCATACCCTGTGCCCTAACGGTCAGGGGTTACCTTTGTGAGAGTCTTTTGAACAGAGATTAAACATAGCCTTCAAAGCTGTGTGAAATAGAAGAGAAGTAGCAGAAATTAAAAAAGGCTGTGAGACATAGTCTTGCACAGGACAGAAATGAAAAGAAGTCATGCACAGCATGGAAATAATTGTGGGAACAATATATCTATAAAAGGAATAATTCAGGCACAAGATGTGCATCAGTCTCTCAGTGCGAGGACTCAGTGTTTAAAGTCAGAGGACATGAGTCTTGACTGTGTGAAGGAGAAGAAGAGAGATAATATGAAGGATTAGATTGGATGGTCAGTCATGTGACCAGATAAGATAAGATAAGAAAGAAAAAAGAAAATGACTAAGTCTTCAAAGACCTTGTGACGATACTGGACCGTAACAGCTTTGTCCCGCATCATCAATTTTGACATTGCGTTCTTTACCCATCTAGCTCCAATGTGGCTTGAATTACTTTCCCAGACTCCCTCACCAAGGTCCTCCCTCCTAGGCTCTGATTTCTGGTTTCTGACTTCAAGATAGATCTCTCTTGGAGTCACATTATATTATTGCTTACTCTCTCTTTGTGACCTGCTGAACCTTTATGAGATCCAGCATAGCAGCTTGCTATAATATTTCATGGTTATTTGGAATCTGGGTGATAGAGAGCTGGATGGGTCAGGCCATAACGGATGGAGAGGCTTGTGCATACAATTTGATCCTGTGAAAAGCAGCTCAGAGCATCTTATAATGTCATTTCCTTGTTCTGATTCCAGAGGCACACTCAAAAGTCCAGCAGCCTGCAATGTTAAAACAGCTGGAATTGCTCAGCTAGAGTCTACAGTAAGTAACTAGATTATACAGAGTGTGAAATACACAATATCTAAAGTCCACAGTAAGTAACAGGAGAGGTACCAACCATGGAACTCTGACTATATAGGTGGCTAGTAAATAACAACAATCATGTGCCACACATCTAATAGTGTCCAGTATTGCATCCAAGGGCAGGCTGCAAATCCCCCTTGATTTGCCAGAAGTTGGTGAGAAAATCTCACATGTCTCCTGGCAGGAGAAATGAATTATGGTTAATATTCTTCTTATCAGTCTTTGCCTCCCAAGATAATGCTGGGGCTGTAGAAGTGGAAAACTCTGCTGTTGGCTGCTCAAGACTCAGTCAGGTGGGAGGTGAGCATGGCCCAAGTTTCTTGAAATTAATGCAAACTCTAATATTAAGCCTTCTTCATCTCTCAGAAAATCAGTTAGCAGAGAAATTGCTTTTGGCTGATCTTCCTCCAGCTGGTAGGAGCTGTAACTTTTCCTCTGATTTGCGGGAGGCAGGTGAGAAAGTCTGGTAATCTGCAGAAGGAACAGCTGGAAGATAATGTTAAACAGCTGGAAATCCCAGCTAGAGTCCACTGTTAGAAACTGATATTGCAAGGAGTATGGGATGTGATATACCTGGAGTCTACTGTCAGAAACTAGAGGAAAGAAAAGATGGGGACTCTAACTACTGTAGGAGCGAGGCATAAAGAAATAACAACAACAATAATATGCCACAATGTGGTACTATACTCTAAGTATGAAAATGGTGCAGAGTGCATAATCAATGAATCCACCACTTCATCCTGATTGTGCAACTCTACTGCTCTGCAAACTGTCCAATGAGCAGAGTTCAATTTTCGGCAAGCCGAAAAGGTCACACAATACTAATCCTAGTTTTTGAATGCAATATCATTCCTAGATTTTAGTATTCATGATAGTGACCAAGTACAAAGATATATCTATGTTCATGGCAAACCAAAAGATGTCTATGTATCAAATGTCCAAATTTCTAAATACTTCAGTCCAGACTGCATTCATTAGTCAAACAGTTATTTTCTCACAATATGTTTCACATTC
>QFEI01003354.1:2041-22338 GCA_003316145.1 Neoboletus magnificus | reverse complement strand
AGTGAAACCGGTCCTGGAAGCTTCCCTGCACCCTTCGTCTGTGAAGTACCACAGTTCGACGAACTCGAAGTTCGTGAGCTTTGTAAGGGCGTATTGGGAGGGACGAGGGGGTAGGGAATCCGGGGGGGGAACTTTGGCAAATTTGCTCATCTTGGCCTTCCCTTTGGGCTCTGGGGCGTCTGGCCGTTGTTCAGCAGGTTGGGGTTCAGGGATCCCGTGGTCGGGCTCGGGATCTTGGTCGGCGTTAGGCACCGGTTGGTCAGCTTCGCGGGGAAGCTGATCTTGCTCCGTGTCCCATGCCTCGCTGAGATGGGCGATGGCTTGTTCATCGTTGATGTTGAGGGCTTGGCGGAGAGCTTCGCGGATGGGGGCGTAGAAGTTGGAAGCGAAGTCGGGTCGCCTTGCAGGACCAGCGACAGGCATGGTTGGAGAGACTGAGAGGACTGGAGAGTTGCAGGGAGCGTAGGGGAGAGAAAAGGGGAAAGAGAAACAAGCAGAAGGGAAAATGCAAGAAGAAAATACGGTGAGGACGAAGTGAGGGACGGTGAGGACGAGCAGGGAGGCGGTGGCGCAAAGGAAAGAGATGAGGCGCCGCTAAACTCTGCTCGTCCGAAGACTAAGCACTGTGGCTGTGCTCGTGCCTTGCGTAGCCTCAGTGCGGGCACCTTTGAATTTGCGGTCTAACAAATGGTCGAAACCACAGGCACGGTCGATTTCAAGGTCGCCGACGAGACACACAAAACATGGTACAAAGTCGTCGGTGACCTCAAGTCTGGCGTTACACCCCTCGTCCTGCTTCACGGCGGACCAGGCGTGTCCCATCACTACATGCTCCCCCACACTGAGCTCTACACCACCCACGGCATCCCCCTCGTCTTCTACGACCAAATAGGCATTGGGGAGTCCACTCATCTCCCTCACAAGCCAAAAGAGTTCTGGACAGTCGAACTCTTCATGGATGAACTCGATAATCTGTTGGCCAAACTTGGGATCGAGAGCAGATTTGACTTGCTAGGACAGTCGTGGGGTGGTATGCTTGCTGCGGATTATGTTTCCGCGCGCCACCCCAAGGGCCTTCGTCGTCTCATTATTGCGAATGCCCCCCCATCCGTGGCGCTCTGGCAAGAGAGCATGCTTCAGCATTTGAGCAAGTTCCCACAGGAATTTCAAGATGCTGTCCGGAAGCACGAGAGAGAGGGCACGACGTCGTCGAAAGAGTATCAAGATGCGCTGCAGGTCTTTTATAGCAAGCATACTTGCCAGGTCGTTCCCTGGCCTGGAGAATTAATAGCATCGTTCAAGGCGATGGAAGAAGACCCTACGGTGTACACGACGATGTGAGCACGTTCAAGATTTGTTTCCGATCGATGCAACTTTCTTCTCTGCTGACCCATGGACTCTCAAACTAGGCTTGGCACCTCGGAGTTCAACACGACAGGCACGTTAAAGTCCTGGTCTGTCATTGACCGTCTCCACACGATTGCTTGCCCTACACTCGTTGTTAACGGTACAGAGGAGGGAGCGCAGGATTTCGTCATAGCGCCCTTCCTCGAGAGAATTCCCAAAGTGAAATGGGTCAAGTGCGCAAAGAGTCATTGCCCTTTTGTCGAGGATAAAGAGTACTACTTTAAAGCGGTCGGAAACTTCTTGCTGGCCTGAGGCTTGTTTTGTGTACGCTTAGTTGGAGCAGTTAGAGGCATGTTGGTGCCTTGTGACCTTGCTTTCCAGCATTCGTATCCTCGCAAGTCGTCTGCCCCGGAACATTCACCGCTGCTGGATAAGTGTAGCATGCGATCTCATTAACACAGGGCACCGCATTCCTCGGAGCTGTGCTTTACGCCGAAGGAAACTACGTCCATATTACACTACATCCTCTCAGCCAACCCTTGCTCGCTGTGGTAGTGCAGAGAGAGGGGTCGAGAGGCCAAGGGGCCAAGAGGAGGGGGCCACGGAGAAGGCTGGCACTTAGTCAGCAGAGAGAGCAGAGGCGGAGCGGGAGAGAGTACCACGATCATCCACTGTCATCTACCTAGAGCAGCGGGGTCCCTCGTCCTGGCTTGTCCATCGCTGGCAACATCGGCGTGAAAAGCTGAACCATCTCACCCAAAGCTCTTTCCTCCTCATTCGTTCGAGAGCGCAAGCCAATCCGTGTGCAGTCGTCGCGTGTCCCCGGAAACTTGGTCCCGTAACCGGACGTAGACGTATGTTTGACCGTTTTGACACCTGAATGGAGACTTGGTCGACCGATCATCGTTTCGCGACCTCTTCTAGCAACCTCAGTACCAAAAGGTGGGTTTCTGGCAAGTGCATACATCGCTGAGAGTTCGTTCGAAAAGGCAGTACGCACGACGATCGCCAACGATTCCATCGTCTGCTCGATGGCGGTGTCGTACGTACGTTTCGACTCTCCAAGCGCCCATCCTTTTCTTCGAGCCCCAACGTCCCACACCATTCGTTCCCGAAGCGACAACTATTCATGCCCGCTCGCGTCCACCCGCTCTGTCGTCTTCAAACGGCAAACAAAACCCGTAGTTTCCCTGGGAAAGCGGTACGACATTTCAGGTGATTTCCGTGCGACGCGCGGCGTATGACACTAGGGGATGGCATTGGGAGGGTTCCCGGTGTTGCCGACCCTCGGCGCATGACTACATAACTACGAGGGAGAGAGATCCCCGACCATAGAGGTGCAGGAAATCTTGAAAGTACTTCTTCCTGAGTGTCCAAGCAGGTTGGCCGGGGGACAATGTGACGATGGCCATCAGGAAAATGACACGGCACTTACCTCGCCTTATTTGTACTTTCCAAACTTTTAGCGGCATTGCCGACATCGTTGCCGCCCGGAAAAAGCACTCAAGTGCAGCAAAGCACGAATAAGGTTAGGTAAGTGCCGTGTCATTTTCCTGATGGCTCGAACAACCTGGCTGGAGCATTAGAAGACGTTAGCATGTTATCGAACTCGGGACCGCGCTCAAACAGTGGCCGAGACCTCATCAGCTCAAAGGACCTGCATCGACAATGTGTCCAACCGACAGGATCACACTCTCTAGGTATGACATGAGACATGCTCTTGGTATGTCCATTACACCGTAAATGAGAAAGAGGACAGAAATCTACAATATTACATACGCTTCTGACTCAGTTCTTTGCGTTATTCTCAGCAACTTTCTTCTTGATAGCATCAACGACCCCAGGCTCCGCAAGTGTACTGAGATCACCAAGCTGATCACCCTCACCAACAACGATCTTACGCATGATACGACGCATGATCTGAACGAAACATCGTTGAATAGTTGCTCGGTGGCGAAAATAGAATGGCTTGCCTTTCCAGAGCGTGTCTTGGGAAGATCACTGACAATGAGAACTTTCTTCGGTGCGGCAAAGGGTCCAATCACTTTGCGAACTTGAAGGATGAGTTCTTTTGAGAGACCGGCTTCGTCGTTTGGATCATATGCGAACTCCCTACATCAGGCTTAATTTAGGTGCGGGCCGTGGGTGCCAGGAACACACGTACGGTTTAAGAGTGACGAATGCGTACACCGCCTGACCGGTCAACTCATCAGGAGTTCCGATGACTGTCCATGTGTGTCAGTTCCAGGTGAGCACATGACGATATCAGATACGGACCTGCGGTCTCGGCAACACCCTTGTGTAGGATTAGAGCGGATTCAATCTCAGCAGTAGAGAGACGATGTCCGGAAACGTTGATGACATCTATTCTCGCATTAACTTTCACCAGGGACCTGGAAATAGAATGATCTCACCATCGATGCGCCCCTTGATCCAAATGTACCCATGTTCGTCACGTGCAGCACCGTCACCGGTGTAGAAAACTCCAGGGTAAGGCTGATCGAGAAAGCTCATCAGTGCACACATGGATTGCTGTAGGGGAGGCAAACCTTCATGTAAGTTTCGAGGTATCTGTTGTGGTCGTTCCACACTGTACGAGCAATAGAAGGCCAGGGACGCTTAAGAACAAGAACACCTTCGACATTATTCCCTGTTAACTCCTGTTGATTGGCGAATGAGACATAAATCGGCAAGTCCAAATGGTTTGACTCGCCTGTCCTGTCACAGGATCAAGGATGGCAGGCTCGATTCCAAAGAATGGAACAGTCGCTGACCCAGGTTTGGTCTCGATGGCTCCGGGGAATGGCGTGATTACAATGGATCCGGTTTCTGTCTGCCAGAAGGTATCTACGATTGCACATTGCTTGCGACCGACATGTTCATTATACCAGTGCCAAGCCTCGGGGTTGATCGGTTCCCCAACGCTTCCCAGTACACGAAGGGAGGTGAGATCGTGGCCCTCGACATGGTGTGCGCCGAGTCGACGCAGAAGACGGATAGCCGTGGGAGCGGAATAGAATTGTGTGATTTTGTGCTTCTGTACGGTTTCCCAGTAACGTGAGGGTGTGGGGTATATGGGGGTGGACTCGAACACGGTTGTCGTGACACCATTGGCAAGTGGTCCGTAAACGATGTAACTGTGACCAGTGATCCAACCAATATCAGCCATGCAAGCAAATTTGTCGTCTGGATGAAGATCAAAGACGTATTTGACGGTCAAGGCAGCACCAAGCAAGTATCCACCGGTGGTATGGACGACTCCCTTGGGCTTCCCGGTTGAACCGGAGGTCTGTGAAGAAAAGTTTGAGTATAGATAGTACAAGGCTGTGTAGATGTGTTCACATAGAGGATAAACAACGGGTCTTCCGCAGCCATGATTTCAGGTGGGCAGTAATTGGGGACCTTGGCGGTTTCTTCGTGCCACCACAAATCACGGCCTGGAGTCCATGAGACTTCGCTTCCGGTACGTTTGAGTACCAAGACGTGTTCGACGCAAGGGCACTCCTTGAGTGCAGCGTCTACTATCGCCTTGGTGGCAATGGACTTCCCACCACGACGGCCCTCGTCACTCGTAAGGAGGACGCGGGACCTACAGTCGAGAATGCGGTCACGAAGAGATTCTGAGCTGAATCCGGCGAAGACAACGGAGTGTATGGCGCCAATACGAGCGCAGGCGAGGAAAGCAGCCACAGCTTGCCAAGTCATGGGCAAGTATATGGAGACGGTATCCCCCTTTTTGACTCCGAGACGCTTGAGAACGTTCGCAATCGTGCAAACCTCACGAAGAAGTTCTGCATAGGTGATGAGGCGGCCCTCTCCGGGTTCATCAGCCTCATAAATGATGGCAGTCTGAGGGGTTCGGGGTTGAATTTATGATATTTAGGAAAACCATGTCCAGTGACGTACCCTATCGGGATACTTGAGTGCCCATCGGTCGACGCAGTTGTAAGAAGCATTCAACCCCCCCTGCGGGAACCAAATGATGGTTCCTGTTTCAAATTCACCAGCTCTGACGGTATGGAAGGGACGGTCCCAGTGCAAGGTTTCTTGCGCAACCTAAGGACAGCATCATTGATCCCTGATGCGGATGGATGGTCAGTGGTACAGACCTTTGCCCACCATTCGTCAGAGTCCTGAGAGACAGTCAATGCATGAGCAGCTCTGTAAGCATGGATATCGGGGCCCAGATGAGGGGTCTTTGACCCATTCTTGACGCGGGGAGCGACAGGGTGAGTTGGGACTGATTCGATAGGCTCGGCCATGATGGCGGGAAAGAAATCGATTGGTAAGTGGTTGGCTTGTGCTCGGCTTATATCACAAAACCTTCCTCACACCACCCCTTTTCGGGACACGCCACACAGCCACACATCGCCGTTATATCCAGATGTGTCGGGCACTATGTAGCGGTGTGTCAGTTACGCATCCGGAGGGTGATTAGCGCGGAGACAATGCGGTTTATAGGGAGAAAGAACGGGTGAGAGCAAGCCACCACATCAAGCTAGCGATCAGACCTAGTACTTTATCTATATCGATCACACGGCTAGCCGAGTCGAAGTACTTGTCCGAATGCGGAAGAGGGTTTGACCGGACGTCGCTTCAAGAATGTGGGGCTCGGCGACCTCATGGACCACTATTACGCGCAACCGCTATGGCAGGGTCTAGAGCTTTGAACATGCGGTGTCTACCCTATCGATCAATTCTATAATATTCCCTTACAAGGTGGTCTAGCATTAGTTGCATCGATGGAGGTTACGTGTCCGGCCGCAACGGGTCGACGCAGACGCATCCGAGACCCCCCAAACCGCGTGCGTTTCCCATCACGGATCATCGATCATCTGGATAACTGACGGCGAGAACGGGCTGCTGTTCTTCCAAGTTCCTCGATCGGGGTACTTCGGACGCGGAGATCCGAACATCACTGCGCCTTCGAGTGATTGAGAAACAGAGACAGGTTTACATACGAAGGGGGCTCATGGCAAGACAAAACTCCTGTCTGATCTCAGTTGTCTGTCGCTGCCGAGCGCGTGACGGCCGGCACATGGATTCTCGGACTTTGAAGCGTTTCAAAATCCGTCGTGTTGCTGAACCGGTCTACTGGATGGCTCAGACTTGGATTGTGCGTTCTTGCAACATGTACGATCAAGCGGACTTTGTGCGGCCTGGGGTACGTGGTGTTTTCGTCGACTCCCGCATAGAATCCGGTCGTGAACACTCTAACACGTGTCTGTGAGGTACTCCAGTCAGGTACTACATGCATATACGTATCCTACCCTCTCATCAGCAGTGAACTAGTTCAACGCAAGTCCTCAGCATACATGCCAGGGAGAGCGGGTAGGGCTATACCACAGCCTCGGTGCAGTCTATGCCCCAGGGTCATGCACATAGGCTCCAAGGTGCTCATGGTGAACCTAGTCGGATGCTTCTCCTAGAGGGTGTGCCATTGATTTCCCTACTGAGGGCTGGACTACGTGCAGTCTAGCTTCTAGAAGAGACTGCTGGCATCTTTGGCCCTGTATCTTTCACCAGGGTAGACTACTCCATCAGAGATCAAAACTTTGCCTCCCACCTGCTTTCCATTTCCCTCACCAACAGTATGGTGATGATCATCTATCCATTTTGATGTTTCAATCACACATAGTGAGTTTCTTGTTCACCATTGGTCACTATTCAAACTAAGTGCTGCACAGCACTTGTGAGTTCCTTGGATGTACAGGAAATCATGAACCTACTCCCATCAAATGTCGAGGCTCACAATACTCCCACAGGGTCTAGTGTTACCATGTAATGGCTTACAGCATATCAATACACGGGTCTCATTATTGATGGAGGATCTCCAAAGTATAATGTTTTTGTCTGCTCCCCTTGCACCAAATCCCTACACTCTGAATATCACTCTTTCCAACATTAAAGGTAATAGCTATGCTCACCCAATGCTAGCAATGCCTTCGGACTCCCGATGGCAAGTCCCCGGGTTCACTGTGGGTAGAGATTCCTCTCAAGTATGATGTTGAGTTTCCACCAACGCAGTATCCACGTCAGTATGCCCGAACGCTGGTCACATCCTCATACCCTTTGGTGGTAATCATGCAGGATTCTCGCATTTGGATTCTCGATATTTTACACCTATCGTGGTTGTACACGATGCCACAGCGTTTTATCACTTGCTTTCCTTCTCCAATTTATTGCACCTCCACATCTCTATGGAAGCACGTCACCCATGCCTTCAGAAAATCTGACCGGATGTACGACCAATGTTTCACCTGGTCAATACCTGATCCCCCACCAACGCCAGTGACCTCCCTACTCAAACAACACTCAGAGTCCTTTTCGGGGTACCATCTCATTCTTTGACGCTCGCGGCTGACGCTCTTGAGGCTTCAGGGGTTCCAGAGACGAAGGGTCCCGTTAGCCTGTCAGAACTTGAGGTGCACTCGAGCTCGAGGGCAAGGGGTTGGGTGGTTACTCGCTGATTGACCTCCTGCAAGAAATGTTTATACAATCAGGAAGTGGTCCGTTGTCGCTCGGCAGCCACGTCCCGCAAACGGACAGGCAATGTGGTCACATAGACAACAGATACCTCGCACGGACTGGCAGAGTCAAGTCACAGACTAAACAGTCAAGAAAAGAAAAAGATCAATTGGAGGTCACACCAAGAGTATGTTGGCCCATCTCCCACTTTGCAGCGATGCAGTTGCATTCGTGGATGGGCGTCGAGAGGCCAGAGGAAGGGGCATCAGGAAAATGACACCGCACTTACCTAACCTTATTTGTACTTTCCAAACTTTTAACACCGTAGCCGACGTTGTCATTTTCCAAAAAAGCACTCAAGGGAAGTAAAAGCACGAATAAGGTTAGGTAAGTGCGGTGTCATTTTCCTGATGCGGAACCGTTTTTGTCACGTTAAACCGCTATCTATGGATAGCGATGCAGACAGGTTGCTGCTCCCAAGGGTTCCATCCAATGATGGCACTAAAAGCCAAGTTCGACGAAGGTGAGGTGAAGTCGAGCCCCTCGATGTCTGATATGTCCTGCCCACCATTTTGATCGTACGGCGGTGCAAGGGTCTGTTTGTGTGCAGTCGTCTCGCGGCTTTGGCGCTTACTGTTACTCGGATCCCAGCCATGACTTCGTGGCGACGACCAAGCAACCAGTTGACATCGGCCAAACCTTCCCTCGTTACTCAAGGGCAGTCCTCTCCGGGGACCTGTGTTTGTCATATCTTGGTTGAGGTGTCGGCTCGCGACGAGTGTACACTCTACATCAGACCCACTTGCGACACACCGCGCCACGCAAAGCACGTGGCATGATCAGAACGACTATCTTCTGATTTCGAAGCTTGATGTCTGGTTTGAGGAGACTAAAGCACGTGCGCATTCCGCGACAGGCTCTCGAAGACATCAGGATCCCCCACGTTGGCTCACTTTAGCGCATACCCGTCATTGACTCGTCGGAAACATCTCATCCCCAGACACAGGAGACCCATCCGATGCTTTTGGATAACAAGGGCGACTCTGTGAATAGCCTCTCTGCCCATAACATACCAGCCAAAGCGGTTGCACGGGTGATCGAGAGGATAATGGCTGGGGAGCGGACGACGTGTCGTGGATGGGTATGATTCCCTTTCCGTCACCCCGCGATGACTAGGAGTATTGTCCTGCCTTGGGGTATGGTTCTCCGGATAACATGGTCTGTACATATCACGATTCGTTCGTCTTTGGACGGAAGTCTGTTTTTGGTGTTGATAAAGGCGCGCTTTGAGTGACAGTGATCACGATGCGGTAGTAGCACTCGATCATTGACTCCGAATGGCACGAACCGGTCAGTCTAGCAAGTCTTGAACTTTCCATCTGTACCTTGGCGTATACAATCATTCTGAAGTAGGGAGATAAACATGTACAGACAAAGGACCAAGCTTCCTTTATTAATTGTTGGGGTATACATATATGGTGTGCAGCGACAAGAAACAAACGAATAAAGCAAGAACAAAAAAATATCAAAAAATGAGATAGTCACAGATACATGGCAATGGCATGCATACAAGAGGCAGAGACAAATAGATCAATGACGCATACCATCTCACAACTCGCCCAACTCGATCTCTTCTCGTTCGGCCCTGCTCGCCTCCACATCTACATCCACGACCACCCGCCCCGATGAATCCTGCTTCAGTTCCAACGTACGCGTACCGACAGTTTGTGAACGAGACATGTCCGACACGAACTGAATGTCGGTGAACCGTTCGATACGAATATCCCGAACACCGTCGACCGTCGACGAAACCGCCGACGACGCACTACTGATCCACCCCTTTCCTGTCGCTTCTCGATAAATGATCAACAGCGGTGCGATCAACTAGACGCCCGCAACCAAAGTGTAATGAGCACGGGAAATCAGAGCGAAAACCCCCACCGTCAAATCAAGATGTGAGGTAATTGGTGATCGAGGGGCTTACCTGAGCTTCTCCGAGGAGCTGTAGGAACGTGTAGGAGATGGGACTGTCCATCGTAAACGGGATCAAGAATAAGAGTGAAAATGTCGCATAGACCGCCGCGGACTCGACGAGCATTGCGACGACGGTCGTACATTCTGTCGCATGACCTGGCCCGAGTAGTCGGGCCATGGTGCGTCGGTAGAGCAACAATCGAGTGACGATGAGAAGCGTGACGACGATATTGATGGCAAGGGAAACAGAAAAATAGGGCATGGTCCAATTGACGGAATGGCCGGCATTGGTGTATGGCGAGGATGATGGCGAGGAAATCTGTAAGAGGAAAAAAACGCCTAGGACTGTGTGGGAAGGTGTAACGTTTGAGATTAGAAAGCCTCCGAGATGGGCACGGACAAAATATGATACTTGCCGTAAGACGCAAGTTGCATGAGACCGGTGATAGCGAGGACGATGCGCGACAAGAGAGTCCCGAAATCTCTGTAGATGATGACACACCGCCAGACCTAATGCGTACCCCGTCATCATAATCTCAGTGAGTACACCTTTGGAAATCCAAGGCCGACCAAAAACCATACCAGCAACGAGTCTGCGAGCCAATTCGCAAGGACATAGGATACGTTCGCAATCTCATCGACACTGATCGAAAACATCTGTTGCTCATACGCGCTCGGGCCCCCAGGGAACCCACGATTGTTGATAAATGCCAATTGCGTGAACTGGGAGTTGGACCCGAGGAAGAGGGATCCAAACACGAACTGGACGGAGACATATGTGAGGAAGGCGAGGTTTCGTCTACGACTGGGATCCTTGCGTTTGAGTCGATTCCAGAGGGCATGAAAGCAGAGCCAGAAAAGGGACATGACGATACCGTAGCCTGTCCCGGTGATGAGTGCGCCAGCGAGCCATGCTTGTTCCGCGAAGAGCTGGGCCTGAGACTCGGCTGGGGTATTGGACATGTGTGGGGGTTGGGCAAGGATGGCCCACCCTTGGCAGAAAATCTCAGGCTCAGGACGGAGGCAATTCGGTTTGGGAGAGAACCCAAAGAGACTGGGAAAATTGAGGCGGGGCGATAGAGGTGGCGATACGCGATTCGTCCGCGTGAGGACCAGTTCCATGAACTCGGCTACCGAGAAAGATCTCACCACGTTCATATTACTTCTTCGAGCCACCATCCCTGGTCCCTTTGGCGGAGAACTCTATCATAGCTGATACGGTGGAGTGTTGTCAGTCGGACAAAAAAAAATCAGAATCTTTATGCTGAACCTTCTCGTTGTTCAGAATCGATAGGACCGGCAAGACCGAGCTGCTCCCGCGAGACCAGAAGGTGACTTGATGGTTTATCGGGTCGCACAGCGAGTACGATCCGCCCTGTGGTCCCCAAGCCCGATTATTATACCACCAATGTTAGTATACTTGAGTCCTAATAATCTCGGTCTGATTATGTGATCTTCCTTACGTAAACACACCTTACGATTCAGAGCCTCTGACACGCACGCTGAAATTGCCCTTTCGATGTTGGACGCGATTCAGCGATATGTGCACGCACGGCGCCGGGGCCTCGTCCACTCTGTTGCATTTTTATGTGGCTCTTACGCCTTCAAGACCTATGTGAACGAGAGACTGGAGGAAATGAAAGACAAGGTGCTCGCAAAGAGGATCGCCAGAGACAAGTGCGTCTTGTTTGTTCTCCATGTTCATCATCTCATGCCTGTTCACGGGCGACAGTCTTCGGCGCCGCTTCCAGTCTACTCACGATGATGCCTGCTTCACGATAATGGCGCTCATACCCACCCTCGCCTCCCAGGTCCTTGAGGATATGGACGTCGAGACTCTCACAGATGAGCTACAGTCTATCTCACGTGCCTCACACTCTCGTACGCTTCATCCCTCACAAAATCAACAACCTTCACAATCCGTTTCCGATTTGAGCTCAGTCTCCGATGTGCATTCGGATGCTGGCTCTGCCTCTTTTTCCTCCTGTTCGGGCTCCGGTCTCGACGGCGATCGTGCCTCGGCAACTTCCGGTAGTTGGATTGAGCACATGTCGGCCTCTGAAGGTCCCATTGCTCGACCGGACATCCTTGCGCAGCTTTCTGACCCTGTCACGTCGGCGAGCTCCTCTCTCAGCCGTAATGGGCAAAATATGGACAACTCAGTGACCTCCAGCTCACGAACGAGGGGTCAACTATGGAATGAAGTTAAAATACTCGGTGCGATTGTCTTTTGCTGTCGGGTGTATGCGTCCGACTAAACTCTCTCAAGCACTGACACGCACGCTGACCACGTTGTATACGACCACTCTACTCTCTCTCCTTACAGCCGTCCAACTCAGTCTTCTCGGTCGCAGCCGTTACATCGATTCCGTCCGAGCTTCTGATCGTGCCGAGCGCGCACGTGATGAAATTCACCACTTCTCGTTGACCGGGATCCTCGCTAGGGAAGCCGTGGCCAAGATCGTGGATGTAGAAGCCATTTGGCCTGCGTGGATCCTTGGAGAAAGTGATGACGGTGATGAAGACGACGAGAAAATCGATGCGATCCCTGAAGCAACGGAGATGCGTTTCCTCACGCTTTCCTGGTGGGTGTTGCATGTGGGTTGGAAAGACGTTGCTGCGAGGGTAAGGGGAAGTGTCGAGAGCGTATTCGACGAGTAAGTGCACGCTCCATCTCGTGTGTACGTCATGCACCAGGTACCTGGAATGCGGGTATATGCGTTCCATCCCATGTTTTCTTGGTGTCACACACGACCGTCTTTTCTTTTTGAGCCTTCCGCTAATCCTTTAGCACATGCTGACGTCTTTTATTATGGTCAGTGTGTCACTCAAAACCAAACTTTCGCCTTCAGAGCTATTCGCACTCATCACGGATGTACGACGACGTGCGGAGATGGATGGTACAAATAATAAACTGGGTGCAAGGCAAATGATTCGGCACCCCATCCAAAATTTCCCTTTGTTAATCGCTCTTCTAGGTTCCTATCATCCCTCCTTCCACCGACGCCAGAGACAACTGCCCACGTCCTTGCACAAGGCGGTGCCCTTTCGATACCTCGAGGGAGCGAAATTCATGATGGCACCGACCGTTTTCTCGTAAAACGTTCACCTCCGTTTCGTGACCCTCATGACTTAACTCGTTCCTCGATACAGGGGGACATCGAGGCACCCTACGACGGACTAACTCGCGCAACGGCAATCCCGATCGAGAGCCCAAGGCCCCGCCCTATCGCCTTCCCTACACCCCCATCCTCTCATGCCCACGAATCGGACCTCAGTTCCCGTGGTTCGCAATCGCCATCGAACTCTGTGCCCCGTCTTCACCCCGCACCATCCGTAGGCGTGTCCAACTCGCTCACTGCATCATGCGGGACGTTGGGCGTAGACCCTCAGTTCGACGCGCTACTCGCACAGATCCGCAGGTATTTGTCTGGACCGGATTTTGCTCACGCGCTTGCCTGTGCGCTCGATCGCGCGACAGAAGTATTGATGGACGGTCTTCGTGCACGCGTCTTTGTCGACAGTACCAACGCTGTCAATGTACCAGACATGGGAAAAGCGCAGGCACAGTCGAAGACGAGAGATTCCGAGAGGAAGGACGAGGTGAAGATTCGTCTGGCCGGATTGCTCCCCGGTCTTGCGAGGTGGTGTCAGTTAGCGCTGAATGCGACGCCGAACGAGTTGGTCGACGTAAGTCGGATGTTGATCTCGCCTCCCCGGTTTACATGTTTACATCTTTTTTGAAACGCTCTAGAACATCATGGCCGTGAGAGAGGTCAACGCGTTGGAGGCGATTATTATGTCGGATTATGAGGACCGTTTTCCTGTGATTTCGTGACTACCGTATTGACTTGTAGGTGATGCTGAAGCTTAAAACCAATGATGTCATCCAAGGACGAGTGGCTTTGGCGTGTCCGCCGGTGTGGTGAACATTACATCGTCCCGCTCATTCATCGCGTCCGACAATTCCTGGGATCAGGCATGGATCCAATCCCACTACGATGGACTCCATCATAGAACACGCCGCTCAACGATTCACTCGCCAACTGCCACGGTTTGTGTCCCCATCCCGGATACCGAACGCTGGATGTAGGAACACCTCCTCTTGTGTCATTTGCAACGGAACATCGACGGTCGAATCATGTGATGTCCCACAACTTTATTTTTATTGGATTCCAGGGTTAGTAGTGCTTTATCGGCCCGACTTCGGGTCTGATCGTTAGTGTCAATGATGCTCGACGACGTTAGGCATCCTTGGAAAGAGGTCCATCGTACCACGGTTACATCGAAGAAATTCAGGACCAGTGTCGTGCATCCTGATCGAGGGTGATTTTTCCTCCTCATGCTTTTGCACTATTGAGGGCTCTCCGCAGCTATACATATGTATACCCTCTTTCGCTCGCGAGGATACGTGCATCTCGTGTGTGCGTTCGTGCTCATGAGTTCAAGTTAATCAAACAGCCGGATTTGACAGCGTCAGCTCAAGCCAACCCCCATCAGTTTCACTACGGGGGTCAACGAGTTGGCCTTATTTTCCTCTGTTCTCCTGGATCCAGGGTGGGTAGACAGCCGTACAAGGTTTGTATATTTGCCATGTTTCCTACCACCGCGACCGTGACTACCATGCGCAGCTACGTCCAAATTGCGCATCGGTATCCAATCTCGGGGAATACCTTCCTTCCTGGTACCCGATCAGCGTTTCTTCGTCTGTGTTTACAGCCAAGCCCCGATGGCGAGTCGATGTGACGCCCGCTCTCCGTGTTTGCATGTTATTGACGTGCTGCAACTTCCCTTGCTCTATCGTGATCTTGCGTACGTCCAGAGCCTACCTTGCTAATAGTACGACAAATGCAGAAGAGAATGTTCGAGTTCATGGCTCTATGGGTTAATGCCACGTGTGATGGGAACAGGGAAACCTCTAATTCCGAGCTCATGGCTCCGCGACATGCGGTCGTGAGGTTAACTTGATGATGGTAGCATCATATACGCTGCAGCGAGAACCTGAGGCGTATGGACAACATGCTAGCTTCATCAAAACGTCGCATAGGGCCTGAGAATGCTTCCACCACAGACTCGACCGCACGTACAGAAGAAAAGCCCCCTCGAGACAATGGAACATTAAGAGATCCATAACCCGTCGAGTTCAACGCACATCCATAGGTAAAATACATCCTCTATTATTCACGACGCCCCAGAGCCTGAGCTCACCCCCGGTTTATATCCCAAATCTTCGTTCAAACCTGACCGGTGCTATCTCCCAAGGATTCAAGTCGAATCACCTCTGATTCGTTCGCGTCCCCTTCCTCTTCCTGATCTTGCTCCGGAGGAATATCCGCAAACGCGATCGCGGACACAACCGCATTTTGACCGGCAATTGGCTGAGACTGTACACCGAATCCGCTGTCAATCCCCTGGCAGCCGCGACGGATGTCACGGTCATACAGCTCTCGCACGCTGATGATGAACCGAGGCATGATGGGGCACATCGATATGTAACTAAGCATGCTCAGGAAGAGCACCGAAGTGCCGCTTATCGAAGACTCGTCCGCGATGATGGTCGTAATGTTGTAAAACATGTTCCTAGTGATTCGGAGGAAAACAATTCAGTGTTGGTTTTTTTGGACAGGTTTTCAAGAGTAGGATGGATTGGAGGCAATGACGATGACGAACGAGAGTGTAGAAAACCAAGACATACACAAGAAAATAGAGAATTCCATCTCTGACGAGTTGTTGCATGTACTGATTGAGTTGCCACTGCTTCGTTGCTTTGTACATGACAACTGATTGCTTCAAGGTTTGCAGGATGGCGAGAATGAGAAGCGCAGCACTGAGAATAAGTCGCGGGATTCTAAAACACACATAGAGCAGTGATGTGTTGTTGGATGATGCATTACAAAAAGAGAAATCGATCAGTTGAACAACTGTGACTAGAGAAATTGGTGGAGTGTGATGAATGACCACCTCCGTGAGATGCAGTGACGTACACAATTGGCTCCGGACATACCTGATAGGTAGGTATTTGGATTGTTGTCGATGCCCGTCAGGACAAAGGAACAAATAACCTGTGGAATATAAATGAACAGGAGGACCCAGAGGATTGTTTTGGATCGGTTCCACATTGCATAAACGCGAAGGATCATTACATCTGCAATTTAAATTATGGTCTGAAGAATGGAATCAGAAAGGTAGGGGTAACTTACAATCAGTAGCCGTAAGGAATATTTCGAACCCCCAGGCAGCTACCAGATATAATACAGTACCTTTATAATATTGTTGTGTTAGTATTGATTGTATAGTAAGCACTGTAAATCAATCCACGTACACCTAAGGAGTTGTTATTAATACAATGTCAGCCCAAATTTAGATGCATACATCTACCAGAAGATCATCATTATATTACAGATAGAATCGAATGTGCAAAGCAGTAACACTCACTGTGACAGGGCCAGGGGCAAAAGTACTACCCACTGTCAATGCATCCAATCAGCTTGATTACCCTCATTTTTAACTCTGAGCATACCGAGGCCATTGAGACTTCGGCGCAGTTTTAATTCTTAGCTGTATGGTTTGCTATACATCCGACAGACTTACACAGTGGAACAAAGGCCGAGATAGCGCACCTACGGAACCGTTGGTTCGGAGACCTGCAATGGGGGGTCCTCTGAGCTTTTATACATACCAGAACAAATATTGTGGAGACCCCAGTCCAGGGTCTGTGCTATGGGACTGTCAGCTGTAGTGTGGTTACTGGATAACTGTTGCTTACCCAAACATAGTGTATCTTCGAACGTTGTCAATTGAGTGATATGATATGGAAGCAGAATGACATGCCTCGCCCGAAAAGGTAAGGACTGCGGCGGTAGCATTGCAATGATCAGTTCAGCATGAAAGGGTTGCCGTGCACAACATTATTGTAAGGATCACTCACCGTAATCATATAAGACAGCGGTGACAACAGTGACTGTGCTTGTCTATAAGATTAATAATCGAGAGAATACGCGAGAAACTGTACGGGATAAATAGTTGTTCATCTGTATGAGCTCCAATGTGGACTGTAAACTTGAGGACATGACCGGCACGAGAGAAATGGTGATGTCTGATAGTTTGACAGCAACGAAAGAATGAGAGTCAAGGGGGGGAGGTTGGCAGTGGTTTGGTCTTTGGTCGCCCTGGCAGTTATATCGTTGACCTGGTGTATTGAATGTTATTTCAATGCTCGTTTGGAGTGATGCGTGATGTACGATCCTCCAACGTGAGATAAACACGCGATCGGGCATGGTGAAGAGGCGATGACAAAATGCGGTGCGAGAGGATCTTTGTATACAGAACAGGACGTTTGCGGGGAAAATAACAAGTCATGGTTTTCGTTTAGGATGAGATCGCCTGCTGTAACATCTGGAGCCAAGTAACAAAGCTTGGAACTGTAGAACCAGAGGGCCCGAAGACCTTTTTAGGTCAATTTGCACCGTATTTTTATTATCTGTTTACTTCATGGTGCGAGCGCCACAGGGGGTCTTTGTCGCTCATTTACTGTGGACATCAACACTGGTTCCACACCCCCCCTCAGTCTGAGGTGCTTAGTATCAGTGGCGTCACGGTATATCTGCCCAGTCTGAACCCACTATTTATGTTGTACCCGACTTGAGGATCAAGTTCGGACTTACTTCATTGTAAAACCCCTCTCGGTCGATGATCCACGTCGATCCACCGGTAAATTGGGGCAATGGTATGGTAACTACGAATCCGCCGATGACAGCCTCACCCGGCTAATGGGGAAGCTGCGGAAGTGATACGGAGGGCCGCAGTTACTTTTGCCGAGAGAATTATCAAGATGTGTATCGAGGCGATGTCGGATTATAGAATGGTGACCTGACGCCAAGCCCTGCGGAAAGCCTTGAAAAGCCTTCTTTTAGCGCGTGCCTCTTTTGCCGGTAAGTGCTGAGGAATGAACGTCGTGATATACTGTTTCCGTGATCGCACTTATCAAGTTCCGTTTTCTGATCTAATGTACGTCACGACCACTAACTAGTGTCATGCATAACACACACCATTCTCATCGAAGACGACCCCTGACCGCGCTCTCCACTCCATTCAGCTGTATTATCGGAGATTAAACGCTGGATCTCGGCGTAAGTCTTGAGTGACGTGTGGATACTGGATTGAGTTGGAATTCGAGCGCACAAAAGGCCGCCACGGGCGGGCATACAGTGCTTTTCTGAATACGATGAGAACATATTCATAGGGTTTAGTGGACCGAAATGGTGCAATGCTTTATGTAACGAAAGCGAGACGGGGTCGGTGTTTGGTAGACGGATCTCTGTGACCAATGGAGGTCTGTCCACGGAGACTGGCGAGGGAGGGGTACCCTGCGGTAGCGAAGACATGAGGGGGGGCAGGTATAAGACGATGGAGCGGGGTTTTGTCAGACTTTTGGTAGTGAATGTAGCGACAACATGAGGATCCCGTTCCTCGTGCTCATGTACGAGTTGTGTGTCACCCCACAGAGGACCACTGACAGACCCATTGGGATGTTGCGGTAGTGGCGAGCCATTAGGCTCATGCACGAGCTGTGTGTCGTCTAGCAGAGGGCCAATAAGAGACCCATCAACAGGATGTTGGTGCACTGATGAACCATTGGGTTTGTGCACGACCTGTGCAGCACCGGGCAGATGGTCACTAACAGACCCATTGAGGTGTTGGTGCAGTGGTGAGCCATCGGACTCGTGCACGACATGTACGTCATCCAGCAGAACATCAATGTCAGACTCATTGGGAAGTTGGCGCAGTGGCAAACCATTGGGCTCGTGCACGAAATGAGCATCACCCAGCGGAGGAGCAATCCCAAACGAGGTAGAGGACGGATTCACCTCCGGGTTTTTCGATGACATGGGACACATTGACTGTCAGATCCGCCAAGGATGATGGTCACTGCGCGCCCGAGGACAGGCGCAACTGATCAGCTCAGGAATGGAAGGCAGGGTTTGACGGATGATTCCGGGGTATGGCTACCTACCAATGGAAGCACCGGAGATTCACAGGTAGCTAGGATGATCGTTTCAACGCGGGTCACCTGTGTGCAGTTCCTGAAAATTGACCGGACCAAATGGTGAAATCAAATTTGCCTACAAGTGAGAGAGACACTGCATTACGGTGATCTCCGTGTTCCTCTTCCCTTCGAAATGGCCGGATATGCCCACCCTTCGGCTCAAAGGGGCACAAGTATCGATGCGATGAGGCGTGCCAATTGCACAAGGTGTCGAGAAGGGGGATCTGTCAGTGCGTATCAATTTGTCTGAGAATGCCCATTTGTCGATGTACTGATGTAAGTCGCTAACCAACCTCGGTCTGCCAAGTATGCTTGTATGGCGTCCCTGCACTGTCGTCCCTTACGTGCATGTTCATCACCGCCCATGGGACTCACCTAGATTGAGACAAACGAATCTCCCAAGAAATTTCTCCACTTGGTCAAGGAAATCGGGACGGTCGTCGGCAGTGTGCAGCATCCCTCACAATCAACCCATGGGCACGACTTTGGACTGCGATCCCTCAATGAGCGAGTCCTGTCACAACAAGCACCCATACGACACCCCACCTACGCTCTACGAAACTGTACATCCAACATTTTGTAAGTGCAGTCCGCGAGAAACGAGACCGTACGCACCCCCTTGGATGAGACTAGCCAGAGGACAACCCCTCGGAACTCAAAGTGACCAACGCCCCTCGGATGCACTGAGGTCGTCAAGATCGACGACGTACAGGTACCTCGGGCAGTAAATGGGACAGCTGACACCTCCGAGGCTCAGCACAATGCACTCTCGCCACGATTGCCTAAATAGCGACCACTGCTGTCTCGAGGGCCAATACAATCGACATCGGCGCGTCGTCCCTGTTATGCAGGCCATCCCCATGCATGCCTATCTGCCAGAACCCACAACCAGGGCGTTGACCAATAGATCATCCGCGCGGTTGCCATCTGCATAAACGCCGTACATGTCTTTACGGGGCCTTCGCGGTATCCGCTCAATGCCTTGTGTGCCGAACACTCCGCGAGGGTATGGTGTGGCGTGACGCGAGATGCATGCGTCTCTACCCTCCAAACTGAGGCTAGAGCTCGAATACAAGACGGACGTGGCCGCACGAAGCCAAGTGGGGATCCATCGATAGCTTGTCTCGTCGACTCTGGAATCAGGTTTAGCAAGTACATGAGAGGAAAGTTAGTGCCGATGTGACGTTGGATCAGCGCACTAGCTGTCTGACATCTATAGCAGCCAGTGCAATTGTCCCAAAAATGCGCATACATGCGGCTGAGAGAGTGACACGGTTCGAGTTCTGGGGGTGCATACATTCACCTCCCATCTTGCGGCGAACATTCCCCTAGAGAAAGAGCGCTGCCTAAGGGAGAACACCACGGGGTGCACGCGTCGTTTGTGCGCGATGGGTCTAATGTGGATAGTACGCTCGCCGTGAACTGAGTCATGTGGCTGGGATATGGCGAGCACTCGCGAGTC